>CAJHNH020000789.1:0-231797 GCA_905116865.2 Candidula unifasciata | reverse complement strand
CGCTTTCAAAATCCAGCTGCCACTCGTTGCAGCCACGGTAGGTGTTCGAAACCGGGTGGTTCCCGGGTTTCACCCAGCCTCTAGGAAATGGGTACCAGAGTGACACTCCGGGGTAAATGGAGGAACGTCGCTGTAGCTACAGAGTTGCGTTTCTTATCAGCTGTCAGTGGCAGAGCACTGTTCACATCTCCCGACTTTACCCTTACTTTACCTTTACACACAAAAATAAACACACACACACACACACACACACACACAGATACAAAAAAAAAGAGACAGTAATACGGATGTAAAACCAAAACTGAGGCCTGGGCACAAAGCCAGAATACAAATGGACAAACAAACCAAGACTTTTCGCCAGAGCTTGAATCCTGTGAACAAAGAAAAAGAAGAAGGAGAAAAACGAACGAACAAACTTTATTTTCTTAAATTTGGCCCTTCCAAACACCCACCTTTCACAGAGCAGTTGTATTTTATCAATAAATCATTATCTTCATATAATAAAATGTATATTATTAATACCAAGAAAAAACGCAAAAGCATGAGTGGTAAAATGCATGGGCACACACACACCCACTTGGAAGAAGAAAAAGAAGAAGAAGAAGAAGAAGAAGAAGAAGAAGAAGAAGAAGAAGAAGAAGAAGAAGAAGAAGAAGAAGAAAGGAGAAGAGGAAGAAGAAGAAGAAGAGGAAGAAGAAGAAGAAGTGAGACCGCCTCGGCAAGCTGCTAGCCGTTCTGTGGTGGGAGACCGGACAATAATAGATGTCACGGTGGAATGAAGTCGATCTTGTCGACATCAGTTTAACCAAGAAAATCAAAATTAAATCACTTTTTTAAAATTGCCGAAAACTTTTTTTTATTGCCCTTTTATTTTATAAGTTGAAGTTTGTACGTCTGAAAAGTTGCGCTGTGATCAGCTTTAAACCTTTTGCCTTGAACTGAGATAACGTTTAACTTAAAAAGAAACTTCTTGAAGAATTTTTGTGGAGCACGTTTGTCGAAAATAAAAAAATAAATAAAAACCGGCAATATCAGCAAAGGTCAACGCCATCGCGCCCACTCTCACTTTCCCGAACATTGTTTTAGCAACGATTGAAAAACACGCCCATTACTGAAGCCAAAGAGTCAGCGGCTCTAAAAATTGGCAGTAGCGACCTCTTAAATCAGTGACCTCCAACCTTTTTGAGGTCGCACTCCCCTTAGGTATATGGCAAGACCAAAACCTTCTCCGGAGATGGTCTTGGCAAGGCCGCCAAGCCATCCTTGATTACATTGTAGGACCAAAAGAAAAACTCCTTAAGGGAGCATGTACCCTCATGAGTAGAAAGATCCTTTGTCGACGATTGCTTCGGCCCATAACTTCCTATACAATCTCGGATGGTGGACCCGACCTGGGTTATGAATCCAGGTCTCGATCTTCCCCTGCTACACTTTATCGGACTCTCCGACAGGGACATGACGATTTGGTGACGTGAGATTTGGTGTTATATTGTCGCTGCGGTAACAAATTAGATCATGACCAAAGTGACAAGCTTATGGTTGGTTTATTGGACAGATATTAGACTTTTGCATTTGGCAGAGAGACACCGGCAGAAATTTATCGGACACTTTGGCTTTAAGTGATAAAGCGCACTTTTCCACTAGGGACTCGGACCAGTCTACAGAGGTCCATCCCCCACGACGTTCCGTTGCGTCCAGAGCCAGTTCGAAGCTCTTTCAGCAGCTTCGCCCAGTTGTTTTAGTGACCGTTTACGCTCGTTTTGTCGCAAGCCCAGCTGATTTAGCACACTGTGCGTTTAAGTGGAGATAAGACCTCTTGCGCCTACCTCGACGGCGAAGAATTTTACTGCGTACGCTTCGTATCTCGTCATTAAATGCATGTGTTTTCACACTGATTACCTTTTTAACTGTTTAAACTGCTTATGAAAAAATATTCATTCTCTTTTTGTTTTATAAATATTTATTTAAATATTACATCTAAAATTAAACTTAAAAAATTATAATAATAAAATAGTTTTTTACAAATACCAATACACTCGATTTCAAAACTGCTTGACGCACTGCTTGAAACCTTGGCGCTACTAGCTTGGGGACCACTGTCTTAGAGAAGGGGCCAGATAAGACCAAGCTTACCTATCAAAAGTCCGTCCCCATGCCGGAATAGTTTTTCTTTAGTTGAAGCCTCACCCGGCTGTGGGGCCCTAATTATAACCATAAGGGTTTAACGGGGTTTTTGGGACCTGTTCCCTAAGGATCCTTATCCATATAGTGGCATTTTATGTCACTGGGTGTTTATCTCTCGATGTGATGTCCTGGTAAGGTCGAAACGTCCGTCAGTCGTTGAAACTATTGAACCAGCGGCGCCGAAAATTGGGACCAGCACCCTCCTGGAGCATGACGGAAAACACACCATTGGCGAGTGTTTACAATTTGGCTATAATGAATTAGCAGATGAATTAGCTAGGGGCCTAGCCTGTAAGGTGAAAGGGGTCACTGTCAATTACTGCCTTTATTTTACCACATTTGCGGTGTAGGCGGGGGGTCTGACTGACTGACTGACTGACTTTCTACCCCACCAGGACATCACACAAGCGATAAACACCCGATGACACAATGTGCCACCATGTGGGTGAGGATCACCGTGGAGAGGTCCCAGAAACCGCGTTCAGCATTTAGGCTATATTTATGGCCAGGCTATAATGCGGCCCCTGGCAAAAGCCAGAGTAGGGCTTCAAATAACGAAAAATTCCATCCTAAAAAGGACGGGGAATTAGTAATAACAGGGGGTCTTTGAGCCAGAGGTTTTAGGGCCACATTGCTAATGCCATGACTGTGGAGGTAAGGATTTTATTTTGCTCCGAAAAAAAAAATCCTCAGTCTTACCAAGGATTCGAACCCGGGTCTCCCGCATTACAGTCCAGAGTTCCAACCGTTTGGTGAAAGAGGTAGCATCCTAAAAACGTTTAGGAACTACTGCACTAATATGAGATAACATTAGAGAACCGAATCAAGCACATTACAGGCATCAGCGAGACTTTTCATTGGTCTGCTAATCACAAACTGGGTTTAAATAGTGAGGTTCTTACGGTGTGCATAAAAAAGGCACTCAAAATACCATTCACAAGTGTTATTCAGAATCAGCTAAATCAAATGGTGATACAATAACGCTGGTGTGGGCCCCACACAGTTAAAAAGAACACTTTTTTCACTTTTCACGCCTGTTTTTAAATTGGAACTTATCATTACATGACGCTGAATAAATTATTTGTTAATTTAGAAACAATTTTTTTAAATCTTTGAAAACACACACACACATATCGTGAATTGTCATCTCAGGTTGGTTACTCATTTTAAAGAAAGGAACTTTTGTTTCAAACATAATTTTTGGTGCCATCCCCGCAATAGAGGTTGGCTGCACTGTGTGTGTGCATTCACGGTTGTTTTTTCTTGTTGTTGAATACTGCGTGGTGAAGCTCTAATCTTTTCCCGTTGCGACTCTTCCAGCCCTATATGTAAGCCAAGAATGCAGTCTATTCGCAAGTCGAGGGATGCGAACCGCCTTCTCCCTGAGTAGATTATGAGGCTCCATTTTGCATGAGAGAACCGAATTGCACGTTATATGGTTCGACTTAGCCAACGCCTACGGGGCAGTCCCCCATAGGCTACTGTGGCGAGCCCTTCGCATGTTTCACGTACCGGCACAGATCAATCAAATGATCGAGCAATATTTCTCTAAGTTCGCGTTGCGCTTCTCTACCTCGACTTTTACCACGAGGTGGACTGAGTTGCAGATTGGGATAACTATGGGCTGTACGATCTCACCAATACTGTTCGTCATGGCCATGCAGATCATGTTGGACGGGGCGGCCGGCTACGGACTGGGCCTTAAAATAGGGGATCTCTGGATGCCACCATTACGTGCCTTTATGGATGGCACGACTATTATAACGGGCAGCGAGGAGTCTGCCCGCACTATCCTGAAAAGTTTGGACGCGGTGGTCCAATGGAGCGGTATGCAGTTCAAACCGCAGAAGTCGAGGAGTCTGTCTATCCTTAAGGGTCGGGTGGTGGCAACCAGTTTTACGGTGGCAAGGAACAAGATCCCCGCGGTTCTGGATGAACCGGTGAAGAGCCTCTTTCGCGTTTACGACTCAAAGTTATCTGATAGAGCGGAGGTCCGGCGAATACACGAGTAACTGGCCACAGGCCTGCTCGCGATCGAGCGTTGCAGGCTGATCGGGAAATTCAAGCTATGGTGTCTCCAATTCATGTTGATTCCGAAGCTCCTATGGCCACTGTTAGTCTACGAGGTGACGATGACTGCAGTGGAAACCATGGAGAGGAAAATCAACACAGCCTTGAGAAAGTGGATTGGTGCACCGCCTTGTCTGACCGACGTGGCTCTGTACTGCAAGCAGGCTAAGCTGGTACTCCCGTTCAAATCGATAACTGAAGAGTTCAAATTTGGCAAAGTAAGACTCGCCATGCTCTTGCGCGAGTCTTCATACCCAAATGTCATCGCTGTCCAGCCCGCTCTAAAGACTGGCCAGAAGTGGAGGGTCCTCGATGCGATAGAATCTGCCCAGAATGCACTAAAATTGAAGGAGATAATGGGATACACTCAAACCGACCGTCGAGGCTTAGGGCACGGGCAGGTCAATTGGTGGTCAAAGGCCTCAGCCAAAGAACGCCGAGACATGGTAATACAAATGGTGAGGGACAACGAAAACGAGGTTCGGGTCCAGAAAGCAGCCCAGCAGTCGCAGCAGGGCCATTGGGTCAGCCTGGAGGGCGCACTGCCAAGAATACTCACATGGGGTGAGATCTGGCGGATGACCCCGCTGCGACTGAGCTTTATCGTTCGTTCGGCGTACGATGTATTACCGTCCGGTGTTAACATGGTTAAATGGTCTGCGACTACAGATCCGACTTGCCCCTTTGTGTAAAACGAAGCAGACGCTGGAACACGTCCTGTCCGCGTGCAGGAAAGCCCTAGGCCAAGGCCGATATACCTGTCGACACAACAAGGTGCTAAAAGAGTTAGCTGCCGTTGTTGACCAGGCTAGAATAAGGGCTAACGCCAGAGCCAGTTCTACCACCGTCCCCATACGTTTCCTCAAGGCTGGGCAGATTCCAAAAGGTAAGGTCAACCGAAACGCATTCTCTCCATCTGTGCTAGACTCTGCGAGGGACTGGTTACTGGCGGTTGATCTGCCGGGCCATGAAAGGTACCCCGAGTTAATCCGTAAGACCGGCCTGCGACCTGACATAGTTCTCCACTCTGCGCAGAAACGGCAGCTCATCCTGATTGAGTATGAGTCGCGTATGGACGAGAGTCACACATGTAAACTCTAGAAAAATTGTGACTTAGCAGCCGATCTGAGGAGAAACGAGGCGTACACAGTACGGGTCTTTGCCGTCGAAGTGGGAGCGAGAGTCCTCGTTTCCACTTCGCTCTACAATGTGGTTAAAGAACTAGGATTGCGCGGTAATGAACGGAAACGAACACTCAAAAAACTGGGCGAGGTAGCCGAAAGGGCCTCGAGCTGGCTTTGAACGCAACGCAACAACGTAGGGGACGGGCCTCGGTGAGCTGGTCCGGGTGTCTAGCGGAAAAGGGTTTCTCACCCCTTGAAAGTCCATCGTGTCCGAATTGTCTGCCAGTGATCCTCTGCCACCTGCTAATAAAAGTCCAACGTGTGTCCGGTAAACCAATCGTAAGCTTGTCGCTCGGTCGCCCAGGTATGCTGACTTCTTTAATTAGGCTGCCGCGACGACTTCTTATCTCACAGTACCTTCTGCAAACCACCAAGTCGTCTTGTCCCTATCCGAAAGAAAACACCATCCGGTAATTTCGTGCAGCAGGGTACCAGCCCTGAGCATCATGAACTCAGGTGGGCCCACCTCCGAAAGTGTCTAGGAATCGTGGGCCGAAACACTTGTCGACGAGGATAATTTCTACTGACGACTGGTAGATCCCTGCTGTACTTGCTCCCTGTGAGTTTATTCCTATTGTGGGTGAGGGGAAGGGGGGGGGGGGAGAATAGACCTCCGGCCTCCTAAAAAGTCGACTAATTAGGGGTGTTTCCTATGAGAGGCGAGGAACCAACAGTCGGCATGCAAATAAGCCAGATCTGTAAAACGGATATGCACGCAAACCCCCAAGTTCTAGGTTCTAGGTAGTTTTAAGTTTTAGTTAGAAGTTAGTTGTAGATCCTCTACACGACACGCACCATTTAGAAGCTCTCCGGTTTTCACTAGGCTTTTTTACTTCATTATTTAGTCGTTGCTTCGAGAGATATATACCCGGTGACACAAAGTATCCCCATTCAGAGGAGGAGCACCCAGGACAGATCCCAGAATCCCCGTTCAACCCGTAGGATTATAATTAGGGTCCCCGATCACATCCAGGGTGGGGCTTCAAATAACGACAAATTGAATGCGGCACGGGGATGGGCTCAACTAACCACGGACAAAACTGGCTGTCACCAAAACATAACAATGAATAATGAAGAAATTTAAACTGTCCCAAATTTGAATATCTATGCTCCATAATAAAGGCAATAGATGGTATTAAACAGAAGTCAAAAGGAGGACTACCATAGCAGTGCACAGATTACAAAGCATTAAAAGTCGATGGTTAGACACCAGCAAGGAAATCAAAGTCAACATTGTGAGTGCCTGCGTCTTTCATTTAGCAACAGACGGATGTGAATCTTGGACTCTCTCGTTGTCCTTAAGGAAGAAAATTGGAGTTTCGGAGCTGAAATGCTCTAGAAAGATTTTCAGAATAAAATGGATACATTTTTTTTATGTCATCCTAAAAAATCTCAGCATCAAGGATGACTGGCTAATAAACAGCTTTGTATATCGGAAAGAGAACTATTTTGGCCATATCAATCGCTATGGAGAAAGGGACAAAAAAAAAAACAAAAAACAAAGCAGAAGCTATATGGTACCAGAAAAGAGGGGCAGGAGCAGACCAGCAGAGCGATTGGCAAAGGATATAACTGACATCTTGGGTCGGAAAGGGCGGGAGAGCTGGCGACTGACCTGCAAAGAATCTGCCACAAGAGGATGACGTCTTCTGGGATTTCCCATCGTCTCAAATATTTACCTCCCAAGAATATCCTGTTTTGAATTGCTGTCTTTTCAACAACTGCTTTTCATATATACTTTCACACACCTAAGCATATACATACACACATACTTGCGTAAGTATACTTATGTACGTTCGTACGAATGCGCGCGCACACACACACAATTACTTCTCTTAATATATATTTTACAATTTAACCAACCGGTTTTTTTTTCAACACAGCTGAAAGCTGAAAGGTTTGGTTTCGTATGACCTTGTTTACACACACATATTATCACGTCGACCTCATGTCGGATGCAGTTTTTCGTTATTTTAAGCCCCAGCGTGGCTTGTGCTGGGGTTCTTAAATCTAAATATGGTCTAGCGTCTGAACGGGGTTTCCGAGACCCTCCACGGGTTATCCTAATCTGCATTATGGCACTTTGTGTCACCGGGTGTTTATCGCTCGTGTGATATCCTGGTGGGGTACAACTACCTACCTACCTACCTACCTACCTACCTACCTACCTACCTACCTACCTACCTACCTACCTACCTACCTATAAATTACCACGGCCATCTTGAGATTTAAATAGCCTGAAGATGGGCGTGTATATGACTTTGTTTGACTGCGAGGCTTAAAACTGGACACAGTTCAGAAGACGTGGCAGGAAATTCAGTTCATCACCAGAGCAACAAATGGTGCCGTATCGAAGTGTACAGAAGTCAGTCTACAACTTTGTACTTCTTTGTACTTCGAGCACACCTGTACAGGGTAGGCATAACAGAATCTGCTGCCTGTGATTGTGGAGCAGAAAGACAGACCCCTGAGCACATACTACAGTACTGCCCTTACCTCTCCCAGCAAATACTGTGGAACTGGCCCAAAGGATCCACATTGCAAGAGAAGCTATGGGTGACCGGTGGCGACCTTAAAAGCACAATCATATTTTTGACCCAGACGGGACTCAGTGTTTAGCATGACTGATGTCGAACGCAAAAGAAGAAGTACTTTTCAGAAAGTTTTCAGATGCTACACATGTATGTCCATTAATTACTTTAAAAAAAAAAAATGTTTAAAATCCGGCAATCATTCTCGATGACCTTGTTTAGGCACATTACCATTCGAACAGTGGTTCTTTGAGTCGATGATTATGTTTTTTAGGCTGTGATCTCGAAGTAGGGAATCTGAGTGAGTGATGTTCAACTCTCATTAGGACAACCAAACGAGCTTTTAATACTCGGTGACACAAGCTGCCACCACTCGGATGAGAATCTTCCAGGCACAAGTCCAAGAAGCCCCTCCAACCATTATGAAATAGTCTGATAACAGCCGGGTGGGGTTTAAAAAAAAAAACCATTGCTCCACATATTGCAGCGGTTCTCAACCTGCCTGTCTGCGACCCTTTTTTGGGGGGTCTAACTACCCTTTCACAAAGGTCGCCTAAGACCATTGGAAAACATATATATATTGAAGTTATGGAGGAAAATAATTGTGTAGGGGTCGCCACAACATGAGGGAATGTTCTAAAGGGTCGCGACATTAGGATGTTGAGAGCCACTGCCATATTGGGATGATGATAGGGAAAATGTGCGATCCCGCAAGTTGGGCTTCAGTAAACCACAAAAGTGTCGCTATTTTCTCGCCGACATGTGACTGGCCTTCGCTCAAATAAATAATCACGATCTGCTGTCATCGGCTTGTCACCGCCCTCATCACCCTTACACGCACACATTAAAACATGGGCGTCAAAGTCGACCAATTCAAACATTTCAAAAGTCAGTTATCAACAAACAATGATTAAAAAAATATTGATGATTTCTTGTTTTATTTCACCTTGCGGAAAAAAGGTACCGATACTAAAAAGAAAGTGCCTATTACAATAGTGCTGAATCCCCGTATCAGGGAAGTAATGGTTATATCAAAGAAGATAATTCCACATTGTGATATCTGAGTTGAAGGAAAAAGATTTAACCAAGTCAATAAATTTAAATATCTGGGAACAATCATATCATCATTTGGAAAATATGTGACAGAGATTAGAAGCAGAATTGGTCAAGCGAAAATGAAAAATATTTTATGCAATAAATCGCTCTTATTTAATTTCAGAAAGAGGGTGCTAAATTGTTACATAGAACTTGTTCTGCTTGCTGTATGGCAGCGAATCTTGGAATGTCACTGAACAAATTAAGAAGAATTTGGAAGCAACGGAGATGTGGTTTCTGAGACGAATGTTACGAATACCTTGGACGGCCAGAGTAACTAACAACGATTGCTTGAAAGAGGCTAAAGTAGATCTATATATACAACAATAAGAAAGAGACAAACACTGTTCTTTGGCCGCATAATGAGAAGAGAGACATTGGAAAACATTGTGACAGCTGGAAAGATCAGTCAAAAAAGGGGTAGAGGCAGACCGAGAGAGAAGATGCTGGATGGGCTAAAACGATGGCATGGAGGGATATCATCAAGAGAGCTGTTCCAGGCAACCAGGGATCGTGATCTGTGCAGACGCATGAGCGCGTACGCCAGTTGGCAGGGCACATGATGACAATGACGAATCCCCGTGTGGGATCCGGGCCCTATTCTTGGGGAGAACAAGAAAAGACAAATTGCCTTTCCAACAAGCAGGTCCTAGGAGACTAACGGGTGGTTTCTTTCGAAGTCAGAGTACATATGCCTGAGAGGCAAGGAACGAAAAATCTGCATACACATAAGTCGGATTTGTAAAATGCAACACTCGGGTTCTGGAACAAGACTAAAGTCCAGAAGTGGATGAACAACCAGAATTGTCCCCGGAAGTTAACAGCCTGTGAATACAAAGAAGGAGAAGCAGTACTTTAAAAAAAAAATGGTGCATGGAAAAGGTGCTGGCACTGCATAACGTTGCGAATGGCCAGAAAAAAAAAAGAAGCACCGGTTACATGTAGTAATTTAATTAAACACGAATACGGACGATGTTTATAAACACAGGCGGGGTGATTTCGCGTCCTAACTTAAGCCTTTAGCACGTGGAGACAGGAGAATGAAAGGCCTTCCCGGATCCGGATACAAGTTTAATGTATAGATTTTACTTCAAAACCATTCGTTGGATTCATTATAAAAAGGATAAATGGGGAGAAAGGAAGGGGGGAGGGGGGGGGGAGACACAAAAATCTTCAGAAAAGTAAAGCAAAGATCTTCAGAAAACAACACAAAGACCTTCACAAAAATAACACAGCTGAGTGTTAGCGTTCGAGTGTTTTCGACCATTTACGAGGAAACACGTGGGAGGACAGCTCTCAAACTGCACAAGAGAGCTACCAAAACATTGTAGATCAGATGGTATTTGCTACTTATCTATTTACTGATATCATACAATAAGTTTGTAAATCTAGAATATGTTAGCCAAAGGCTTCACACCTCAACGGCATTGTCTGCTTGGTACTACTCATACAATAAATTAAATGTTTTACACACCTTGAAATGTCAGCTGTACTTGACTCCGTAAAACAAATCAAAACTACCTATAAAGTCGTGGCAAACATGTGCTGTAAATATACGGTGTGTTGAGAATAGGCGGTGTAGTATTGTAACCGCTTGGTACGATGATGTAATTATGATGCGTTGCATCTGTACACAATGTGTTTGATGTATACACGAGGTGCGATTTGTAAAATGTGGCTTGATAACACGCGTTTTGTGTCAACATTGAAAATAGACCGAATGGTTAATTATGGGGGAGGGGGGATTTCCTCAAAAGCTATGAAAATAATTATTATAAGTTTTGCATATACTGTCAGTAGTTTTATATGGCTCAGAAAATTGGAGCACAAATAAAAGAGATAAAGCCTTGTTACAAATTGTTGAAAACAGTCTTTCGACGAATCTGTGGTCAAAGATGCAGACAGCGGGGAATGGAGAATGAGAAGCAACAACGAAATTCATTATCTGTTTAAATTGCCATTGATCACTGGCATAATGGGAGCTAATTGGCTGAAATGGTTGGGGCATATTAAAAGAATGTCGGATGACAGAGAAGTGAAAACTGTATACACTAGGGAGATGAATGGTCGTAGACTAGGAGGGAGACCAAGAAGACGATGGAGAGATAATATCCAGACAGACCTGCAAACACTTGGTGTCACCAGCTGGAATGAGAAGGCCAACCAGAGAGATGTACGGAGGCTGGTGATATTTTCAGTAACGAACCTCAAGGGCTCGGAACGCTAAAGTTTTCTACACTGTAGCCAAAAATATAATATGGGAATAATCTGTCTTAAGTCCCTTGCCTGCAGTATTTGTGAACTATGATGGACCAAAGTAGGATATATGTGTGTGTTGTAAAGCTTTATTCTGGTGGCTTCATAATAACTAATGGAGACTTGTGTTTTTCAACTACGCAAACATTGGAGGAAAGAAAAAGTTACATACGAATAAAAGCGGACAATTAAGCTAATTTTTTTTAAGTGGATACATATTGCCGTGAATTAGGAAAGACCATTCGACTAGTGAGTGGTAAAAAGCATGAAGTAATTGTAGACTGAAATACAGAGCTGAAACAATGAGAAATAACCGAGTTTAATGTGATGACTTAGCCGCAGCACTTCCGCGGTTTAATGCTAAAAGAGTTTCAGTTAGAAAGGATTTAAAAAGAAAAATGGACCTGCTGAATGATAAATACACACACACACACAAAGGACTTTATATGATCAATACATAAGAAGGGAAATTGAACGTCTGACATTTAAAATGATGCATACTTGTCTTCTTCTGAATGTTGAGGCTAGGATGTTCATTGCCAAATATTAACCATTACTTAGCCTAAAACTAGTCAGCACAAGATGGTTAATCTGATTAACATCATGTCGGTCACATATCCTTCCCCTGACATTTCTCAGCATCCATCCCATTTTTAGGGTGGGTTGACCAAGAGCCAAAAACATCTTAGCTTCCTGGTGTGGATTTGAACCCCAGACCCTCAGACTGGCAGATTAGCACCTAGCCAGTGCGCTACAGCGGCTTGCAAAAAATAAAAATATCGACAAAATATATGAGAACAACTGAACTATTAGTGAAAAATATTTGCAAACAGGGGAGATTTGGTTTTGTAGACGAATGATGAAAATGCTATGGTCAGATACAAAGAGTAATGAAGACGTCTTGAAAGAAACTGACTCACAAAGAGAACCGATTGCCAACATCAGGAGACAATCTACATTAGTTGGTCATGCCATGAGAAAGAGGAAACTAGAGTACATAGTGGTGGTAGAAAAGGGGGTAAGAGGGAGACAGAGAGAGGATGCTGCCCGATCTGACATCATGGCATGGAAGTTCATCTGTGTCGGAACTGATTAAAGGTACACGTGACATGAGTTTGCGGACAGCCATGTGACTACCAACTCCAAACGTCATAGACTATATAAGAAGAAGATTAGAGTAGCAATCTCTATATACAAGTCATCCTCTTGTGGGATGCAATTTTTCGTTATTTTGAAGCCCTACCCTGGCTCTTGCGAGGGGCCGCAATATAGCCCAGCCATAAATATGGTCTAAGGGCTGAACGCGGTTTCTGGGACCTCTCCACGGGTGATCCTTATCCACATGGTGGCACTTTGTGATATCTGGTGTTTATTGCTTGTGTGATGTCCTAGTGGGGTAGAAAGTCAGTCAGTCAGCAATCTCTACCCTTTACTAGCACTTGATCAAGAAAGAGACTAACTTTGTTTTTTAAAGTATCTTCATTGCTGCTAACTCTCGGCTCATTCTGAAGTAGACTCCAATGTTCTTCCATTTATGTTGCATTTTACTGTTAAAGTGTGTGGAGATATTTTATGACCTGTTCTTTTGTCCACAGATGATGCTAATGCTTTATAAACCATCACAGACACTAAATAGTTGCCTAAAGTAACTTAACTGACGTATACCGAAGCTGCCACGTTGATGTCTAGCCAGTAGAATGCATGAAGAACTGTTTCATACCTTCATTATTTACGGAGAAAAATGAAGCTAATTTACTGTAATAGTGTGTCGGGGTATACTATATGACTTGCTTTTTTTGTCCACAGATGATGACAATGCTATATAAGCCATCACAGAAACTAATTAGTCATCCGACTGTAAGGAAAGCATCTGCACTGCCAACAACTCAACAAACCAATTCTGTGTACATTGCCGTGTAATCGGTGTGTCATTACTTATGGCCACGTCTCGAAAGGCCAAGCACTAGCCGAGCTTCAAATTCAGACTCATAGAATGAGAGTTCTAAAGCCAGATGTTGTGTCTTTCAAGGAAACACACAAATGAAACTCAAGGTTGCGAAACTGACCCAACACAATCAAAAAGCACCAAAATACGACACCGCATGAATTTCAAATTTTCTGCAGCAACTCATTCATCTCATTTCTCCGTATCTGCTACCATCACCATCAGGCAATGAGTGCAGGCTCCGTGGGAATACATAAATATCACGGAAAGATATAAAACCGAACGAAAAGTAGATTAGCGAGCTTCACAATACAACGAATACAAATGAAAAGTAAACGTTGCTGCTACACAGCCTTCATCAGCACATACATCAAACAAAACCACACGAATACCTAAAGTAACTTAACTGACGTATCCCGAAGCAGCCACGTTGATATCAAGCCAGTAGAATACACAAAGAACTGTTTCATACCTTCATTATTTACAGAGAAAAACGAAGTTAATTTAATCTAAAGTGGATTCATATCGCCGTGAATTAGGAATAACAATTAGAGTGGCGCGCTGTGAAATAGCATAATGTACTACTCAAAGATTGAACTGCAGTCCTGACACTTTGAAAATTAACTGCGTTTATTGTGATGGCTTGGACAAAGCACTTTCGCGGCCTTATGCTAAACGAGTTTCATTGAGAAGGGGTGCATGTTGAGAAAGACGGAGAATGCATGCTCCGTGCAGAGTGGCAAGCATAACTTCAAAGGTCCCGCGTAGTTAGCATCCTTTGGATATTTTCTCCAGGTCATACTGGTGTATTGAGAAATGTGCAGGCGGATAGACTGGCCTTTTCTGCACCACTTGGTGGTGAAATGATGTATGACAAGCTGGATGTTGTGAGGGCTCTTTGTGAGCGAGTGAACAGTGTCGAGGAACAAATAGATCATTACGGTCTGAGGAGAATGGCACTGCAAGAGGGTCTGGCCGACGCTCGATATTCAGGGGAGTGGCGAGACGGATATACAATCAGACAGTTACTGGTACCATCGGAATTTAAACTTTTCGCTTGCTGCTGAAGATGGAGAGGGAGCCCTTATGGGGGGGGGGGGGGGTGTCCCCAGTGCTGTGAGGTCGCTTCTTAATTCAACGTTTAGAAAGGGTTTGCAAAAGAAAATTGGACCTGCTGAATGAAAAAAAAAAAAACACACACACACACACACCTACATATGACATTGATATAAGCAGCGAAATCGGGCTGTTGGATTCTAAATGAGCATTATTTGCACAAGAATTAAGCACGCAGCGTAAACTGTTGGGTATTAAGACAACTTCAAATTCTAAAAACTGAAACAAGAACAGAATGTGACTGACAGCACGGTACACTGATTATGTTGATGCATTTAAGCCACAAGTTTGTGTATAGTGACATATAAAACGTGCAACTGCATAAATTAAGCCAGTCGCCAGTCCATTGTGTGCATAATCAGTCAAGAGATATAGGAATTTGGGACCGGTATTCAGAAGAGTGGTTGGTGGGCACAATATAAACAATTTACGTTATGCTGATGACACAGTCTTGATAGCAACAAGTCAGAAAGAATTACAGGAAATGATAGACATTGTGGTGTTAGAAAGTGAAAGAATGGGCCTCAGTTTGAATAATGGGAAGACAGAAGTAATGGTGGTATCAAAGAAACAAATTATTCCTAAATGTGTAATAAAAGTCAATGGTGTTATTTTAGGACAAGTATAGAAATTTAAGTATCTGGACACATGGATAACATCAGATGGAAATACATAACTGAAATAAGAAACAGAATTGGACAGGCAAAAACTACATTTTATAAAATGAAAAACATCTTGTGCAATATATCCTTGTCATTGAGAGTTAGAAAAAGAATTCTTGCTTGCTACATACATCCAATTTTAATATATGGATGTGAATCCTGGACAATCGGTAGGCAGGCCAAACAATTTTAAGAGGCCTCAGAGATGTGGTTTTACAGAAGAATGCTTAGAATACCTTGGACAGCCAAAAAGAGCAACCAAGAGGTTGATAAGAAAACTTATCACAGACATTAGAAGGAGACAGTCATCATTTTTCGGCCATGTTATGAGAAAAGGGAAAATAGAACATGTTGTGACCACTGGAAAGATCTGTGGAAAAAGGGATAGAGGAAGACAACGAGAGAAGATGCTTGACAGTCTTGTTGCATGGCATGGAGGTGTGTCGGCACACGAACTGATACATGCTGCAGGAGATCGCAGATTATGGAGAGGCATGATCGCCCACGCCAGTCGGCAAGGCACCTGATGATGATGATTCAGAAGAGTGCCGAGATGGTACAGTTAAAAAGTTGAATTTGAAAGGATCGGCTTAATTGCACCGGGTTTTTATCCCATATGGCTCGGTCTCTCAACGCAGAATGGTTAGCCGCCTACTAAGAGCTATGAGCATAACTCGAACTCCTAGCTCCGGCGACGATCTCCGTGGATCTCTGTAAAACTTGCATTCGTTAACTCAAGGACGCAGCGAGGAACGAACCCACGACCTTCAGAGCGTGAGGCAAACGGCTTGACCACTTCGCTATGGAGACCGAAAAAAGATATAGTGTAATTATTCAATAATATGGAGTAGGCTTTCAGCAAAATGGAGTTAAAGTATTGAATCATCAGACATCAGGGTTGTAAAATATAAGAAATGTATACATAAATTATTTTTGATGCATTCCAAAATCAGTGGCGAGGCCCGTAAATTATTTTTGACGCATTCCAAAATCAGTGGCGAGGCCCACATGTAATGGCTATATTTGCCAATTACCTTTTCTATTGCCGAGGGTAAACATTTTTTTTTTGTAATTATCACATTTTTTTTGCACCTACACAACAGGATTTACGCTTCGAAACTTAGCGAAAAGCTGCATGCTTGTGTCACTTATGCAGAAAACGGTTCTTCTTATATCTTCTTTGCGTTCGGTTTCGTATGCTCAGATCAGACCATCAGGTGGGTTGCCTCTATGAACTCGCATGTCAGTAGCAGGTCCTTCATGGTTCCCCACAGCTTGCTCTGCACACTTTGCTCTTGAGGTCAGGTGTCTTTTCGAAGTTGTAGGTAGAGTGGGCAGGTCTGCAGAATGTGCTCAGGTTTTTGTGGTCCTGTTTGACAGGCACACGGTGGGGACTGTACAATCTTTATTTTATACATGTGGTAGTTGAGCCAGCATCCGTTTGTAGACGGAAAATTGTTGTATGTTGCCTTTTGTTGAGTTTGCTAATAGGGTCTTGTGGATGTTTACTGTTAGTTTGTTCTCTTCACAATTCCTTGCATTTTCCCCTGATAAGTAGAAAACGGTTGAAAGCTACCAGTCACTAGTAAGTAACGTAAAAGTAAAGATCCCCTTTTACGCCTTAGGCGCATCGGGCATTTGGGAAGAGCATTCCATATTTTTACAGACCAATCGGTACGAGGTGGGTAATTTGGTCAGCATTACGCCGGCCGTCCTAACTTCCCCAGGACAGCCCATCCTGGTACCCACTTTAGGCTGGGTCGACCTACGACGCCCCATACCATGATAAGAACCCACGCAGCCAGCAGTGGATTTCAATCACAGCACGTTGGAATTACGAGTCAGACTCGCAACGCCTAAGCCACCTGTGACGAAATGACCTCTGTGGCCTCAGAAGTTATATTCCGATTAATAATTTTTTATGTTCAATAAGAAACAAAGAATTATACTAAATGTGCACTGAGCCTAAACAGTACTAAAAACAACATGGGATTTGAAAATTGTTTAAACTTTGTTTCCCGTCTCTCGCCAAACAAAGCAACCAAGCTTAGTTAGAGATTACATAACATTACCGTATCTACCTAGTCGCTCTACTTGCCCGACGTAGTGTCATAAATGTTACACAACACAGACTGAGTGGAGCCCTTTGAACAGACCGGATCAGGGGAATTAAGTGGACAGGTAGTCGACTCTAGACATTACGGCCCCTGACTGGCGTTTCACACTTGTCAGTGATACTGGCTGTAGACCAGATGTTTACCAATGAAGAATGTTTGCTCAGAGTGGTGTCAGTAAGAATTGACTGACAGGCCCATTGATACCTATTTTGATCTGCAAGGTACCTCAGGGGCGTGGCTTAGATCCTCTTCTGTAGGGAGGTTAGAAACTAGAGAAGAGGAGGAGTTTAACCTTGCAGACAGATAGATAAGTATTTATACTACTAGCATCTGGACTTTACCTCACACACATACCAGCGCAGACAGCCCAGTCGCACACAGCTCTCGCTCGCTGAAACCGCCCGATCAGCCACGTGTGTCTCTCGTTCGCTCGCTAACTATCCATTCGCAGCCTGATTATCGATAGCTAGATACTGGTCAATACTCGCTTGATTTTCGGCTGAGTTTGGCTCGACTACGCTATCGGTGTCGTCTGCGTTTGGGTTATTAGCAGCCCGGGAGCACATTATTGTTGAAGAGCCAGTCATACCAGCCATTTGTGAAACGATTGTCTCGTGAACTGCAGAGAAAAGCACGCTTGGTGTCCTTTTCAGAACACTCAACGAGCCTTGCCAGACTCTGCAGGAATCGAGCTTTCAGTACAGACCGCAATTGATTTTTCCATCATGGGAAAAAAGCAGCAAGCAGCCGCACCTACACCAAGGAAGAGGATGGCCATACCAGCAGCATCACCGGCAGGCGCCCCTATCGCGGCACCTCGCTCGCCTATGCCAGCACCAGAAGCCTCCCCTATCGAGGAGCCAACACCCAAAGCCTCCCCTATCATGGAGCCACCACCTAAAACCGCCCCAGTCGTGGCGCAGGGACCTACCAGCACCCGCCCTCTAAAGCAGTAGCCTGGAGCCCACACCACAGACATCACGCAGTGCTCACGCTGCAACAGGGCGTGGCACACCGCCGCGGTGAGCTGTTCAAACTGCACAGGCGCTCACAGCGAGAGGTATCTGGGATGCCCATACCTCAAAGACATTAAGAGAGGGGCACCCAGTGCAGTGCGCCCAGACTCGACAAAAAGGTACCGGGCACCCAGACCTACCAGCCCGACTAGCACCAACCAGCCGAGTAGCCAGGCCGAACTCACCCGTGTGATCACGGAACTCAGAGCCGAATTGCAGCAGCAGAAAGCCATAGCCACAGCTGAGAAAGCCGAAACAAAAGAGTTAATCTCCCTGATGCTGGGGGAGATTAAAGCCTTGAAAGAGGACAGAAAGGCACACACAGCGCAACAGTTCGAAAACAAGAGGCACGATGCAGAGACTATCAACAATATAAAGACACTGATTACAAACTTGGCAGTGGCACAGGCAGCAGATGAGAAGCGCAGACAAGAAGAGAGGGAGGAGAGAAGCAGAGAGATGACAGTGCTGAAAGATGCGAGAGAGGAAACGTACAGAGAAGTCACCCGACTGATTCAGGCGAAATCAGAAGCAGAAGCGGCAGAGATGACATCCAGGACAGAGCACGCCCGCCTACAGAGCGAACTAGAGAGAACCGCAAGCAACAAAATGTCAGCAAGGCCGACACAAAATACACAGACAACCGATGAGGAAAGCACTACCCAGCCTGATGAAGTAACCGTATCCGAAGCTACAGAGGTGACCCCAGCCACAGAAGAAACCACAACCTGTACAGAAAGCAAAGAGGCGGCAGCCGATGAGATCAAAAGCGAGGCCGACCTCCTCAAGAAGTTACAATATTATAACGAACAGATACACCCGCACAAGATCGAGCTGGAAAGGAACCGTTATTGTATCGGATTTGACAGAGAGGAGATTGATAAAGTACAATTGCTACCCGACGAGAAAAAGAAGGCCTTCTACAAAAAAATCTGCGGCTTCTGCAAGGTGATAGAAACAGCCAATATAAAGTTGAGGGAAGCAAGATGGAAGCAAAGCACGCCAAACAGACGTCAACGCAAAGATTGACAGAGCCAGCAGCCAATTAAAACCACCAAGCCGCCATGACAGTTCCCATGGAACAAGCCAACCTCACTGACGCGACAAAGCCCAACCAAACAGATGACCACTCCCACCCATGCCATTCCAGGCCACCCAGGCACATATGGCTGTCCTTTTCAGGACTGCCATGTCCACTCCCAAAAACCTGCAAGCCGCCCGCAAAGCCCACGCTGCTGACATGATGTAACAACTAACAGGAAACAGGCGAAAAACAACGCCACAACAGAAAGAAATTCAAGCTCAGATAGCAAATAACCCGTCCTTGAGAAAACAGGCCATCAGGCGGTTAAAAAAGGACCAAGCTTTTCTTTTTTGTTTCTTTTCGAACGAACGACTTTACCTCATATTGCTGCCAGCATGCCACAAACTCAGATCAACAGTAGAAAGTAATTCTAGCTGTTTGATTCCTGTTTGGCAATTGCTGGAATGTTCCCAGGTGTGCTTGTAAATTATTTTCAATCTTGTTAATCATAGGTTAGGGAGTTAGCTAAGTCTATTCTAACTTTTCCTAATTTTTCTATACATTCTGCTTGAAATAGTTCTTTGAGAGTATTCAACTATCTCAGTTAGGAAACTGCTAAACCCTTCATATTTCTTGTATGTTTGTATCCATGTTTTTCAGTGTATGTTTTCATGTTTAAAACATAAGACTTGTAATGAAATTATGTTTCAATCATCAACCAAAACATGAGCCTGGACTGTGGGAAATGATGCCCACATGTGCAGCCATGTGGTTATGTTTTTGTGTGTCCACCATGTGCTCATTAAATGTGTTCACCTAAAAAGGGGATTGATAATCCCAGGGGACGAATCATGGGTGTATAGAATTCACTGTCACTGAAAGATAATATTGAGGACAGCATGCACGTATAAAATGTTTTGCGTGTTTAGCACATAACCTGCGCCACATGTTTATGTCAAAACAATGTCAGCCAGTTGGAAGTCTGAGTGATGACGGACAACAGACTTAGAAATTCAACTATCATGACTTGAGAGGAAAGGCAGTATATGTTAGACATCAGTGTGAGACACAAATACTTCAGACTAGACTGAAGAGAATGTGGAATATGAGGAGGAATGATGAAAGATATTTTATTCTATATATATAAGTTTAGATACTACATATATGTGTATGTTTCAAATTTTTACAGCTCCCATGGGGGTGACGACCAGTCATTTCTGAGAACAGAAACAGAGGGTCCTCACGTGCACGAAACTACATTGTGTTAGAACTCGGCCAGTTGGGAACGAGGTGGGAACTAACCAGGAGGACAAGTTGGAACAGCTAAGAAGGGACTCAACACGAGGGCTCTCAGAGGTTCCACTTTATAAAATTCCATAAGTTACGTAACATGTATTTATGTGCGTAAACTTATCACCACCATCATCGCTTCACTCTAATCTTAGGTGCTCAGTTATCTAGCTGAAGCATCTCATTACCACCATACCATAACTGTTTGAAAACATAATAATGACGAATGTCATCCACTGATTGCTAGGTTAATAAATCAATTATATAGTCTTATCCTGCATCAGTTTTTGTAATCCCAAGGGATCTAGGGGTGGATTTGCGACACTGGAGAGCTCGCCACTCCTCGCTGCACAATTTTCTTCAGACCCTGATAATTTATTTGTGCCTCTGCATTATTTACTAGCTCCCAAAGGGCCCTTACAACATCTAGCTTGTCATGCAATTATTTACAACCAAGTGGTGCAGAACCAGCTAATCTATCAGCTTGTTTATTTCCAAACACACCGGTAGATCAATGAGAAAATATCCACAGAACGCTAAATACCCAAGACCTCTGAAGTGATGGTTGCCACTATGCATGGCGCATATCTGTCTCCACCTTTCTTAACATGTTTTGTGAGTCAGTTACAAGATGTGCAGCAAAAAGCTACAGTGAGCTCCTCCATTAAAACTAGATGTCATCGTATCAAATGCCAGGCTTTGTTGCACTAAGTGATGTCCATTCACGTTTGAGATGCACTTCTGCCTCTTAACAGACAGCCATCTGTATACATTATTGCCATCGCATAAGCAGTAATTATCATGAATCTGTTGTTGAACTTCTGATTCTGCAGTGCCCGTTTGCTAGTCCCTACACCCACCACAATTTTTGTGAACAAAAAGACAATATCTTCTGTTTTGAAAAATTAGACAGCTAAAGACAGATTTCACTGTTTGCCTTAGGAATGAGGATTAGACTGAATAAATATACGCTTAGACCTAATCTCTGTGTCCACAGGGCTAACTGGCCCAGTAAACCAATTCAAACGTAAAGGCAAATATATATATGAAAAAGAAATAGTCACCAAAAAAAAAGATAGGATGAGGATTAAAATAAAAATAACAACAAAAGAAGAATAACAACAACAGAACAAGATCATTATGGTGGAGAAAATGAGTGTAACCACTGCTACCAAACAGTAATTAACATAAGATAACCCACGACCTGTCAAGGTCAGAGAGGCATGAACTTTAGATATTAAGACGGTCATGGTGGAGGTGTGTCAATGGAAGCTTACAAAACCCGCCAACCTTCTCTGCTTCCGTTTGTTAAACAAGTGCATGATAATTTAAGCCTGTTTATTTCTCGATGAAGTCATCTCAGGTTCTTCTTTGCCTCACTCTTCTTAAACTTAACCCCCCCCCCTCCCCCCCCCCCCCCTGTTTTCCACTGAAGTATAGTCTTTGCAAGTCAGCTCTGTGGCTAAGTCGATGCGAACGCTTCGTAATGCCGGGTTCGATCCCAGATGCGGCCCATGCGCCCTGCGTTGGTTTCAACATGGTATCAAGAAAGCCCATCGCCCAGAAAGCAATGGCAAACTACTCGGCGTAACTTTGCCTAGAAAAACCACACAACAGCTAGGGGCTGTTGGGGTTGGTTCTGCAACGTCCTGTAAAGGATAGCAACCAACCTAGGGTCTTTGCAAACGAATCAAGTCTCGCTGCATGCCCAAACCAAATCAGCTTGCGATGTTTCACCACTGCTAAGAAAGGCTCCTGGCGTTCTGCAAATTTGTTTATTTTGTCTCTTACATATTTGCTGGTTTTGAGTTGAGTTGAGTCAAGAATTGACATCACAGCACTCTGGGCATTCCCATGTGTGCTCCGTTCTCATCTTCAGCAGCCAGCGCAGAGTTCCAAGACTGATGATACAGATCACAATCTGGCTATATGTCTTCTTGCCTTTCCTCTAAGTGTAGTGAGCCGGCCAGACCCTCTAGTTATACCTAGGTGCCTCATTCACTCCATGCCATAATAATCTTGTTTCTCTACTGATTCTGTTGCTTGTTCCCAAAGGGCCTTGACCACATCTGCATTTGCTGGTTTTATGTTCTAGAAAGCTATTCGTAAAATTCATCTACAGCATTTATATATGAAAGCCTGAATCCTCCTTTCCATTTACGCAATAAGAGTCCAACTCTCACATCTGTATAAGAAGAAAGACAATATCAGTCATCCTTATATACTGACCTTTACTGCTATGCTGATTTTGCACAGTGTATTCAGCCTCGAAATTGTAGCTGTTGCAATATATCAACTCTTGTCCTGATCTCTATGATACAACTGCCATCGTTATACATATGGCAGAAAAGTTTGTCCCTTTTATCTGCATGGTGTTAGGTATTTGATTGTCGTGGCTATTAACAAGTGGTTACAAAATGAGGAAAGAGAAAACAGAAGAACAACAACTATAGCAGATATGGGCGTCATGAAGAAATAAAAACACACTCAGAATTTCATAAACCATGTTCAATATTCTAAAGAAAAAAAAATGTAAAAAACCCTTAGATTTACAACATGATACCAGTTACATCTGTACACACAGAGCAACATGAACGTGAATTATACATATTTTTAAAATATACAGCCCTAAAAAATGGGATTTGAAAATTGTTTAAACTTTGTTTCCCGTCTCTCGCCAAACAAAGCAACCAAGCTTAGTTAGAGATTACATAACATTACCGTATCTACCTAGTCGCTCTACTTGCCCGACGTAGTGTCATAAATGTTACACAACACAGACTGAGTGGAGCCCTTTGAACAGACCGGATCAGGGGAATTAAGTGGACAGGTAGTCGACTCTAGACATTACGGCCCCTGACTGGCGTTTCACACTTGTCAGTGATACTGGCTGTAGACCAGATGTTTACCAATGAAGAATGTTTGCTCAGAGTGGTGTCAGTAAGAATTGACTGACAGGCCCATTGATACCTATTTTGATCTGCAAGGTACCTCAGGGGCGTGGCTTAGATCCTCTTCTGTAGGGAGGTTAGAAACTAGAGAAGAGGAGGAGTTTAACCTTGCAGACAGATAGATAAGTATTTATACTACTAGCATCTGGACTTTACCTCACACACATACCAGCGCAGACAGCCCAGTTGCACACAGCTCTCGCTCGCTGAAACCGCCCGATCAGCCACGTGATCAGCAAACGAATCAAGTCTCGCTGCATGCTCAAACCAAATCAGCTTGCGATGTTTCACCACTGCTAAGAAAGGCTCCTGGCGTTCTGCAAATTTGTTTATTTTGTCTCTTACATATTTGCTGGTTTTGAGTTGAGTTGAGTCAAGAATTGACATCACAGCACTCTGGGCATTCCCATGTGTGCTCCGTTCTCATCTTCAGCAGCCAGCGCAGAGTTCCAAGACTGATGATACAGATCACAATCTGGCTATATGTCTTCTTGCCTTTCCTCTAAGTGTAGTGAGCCGGCCAGACCCTCTAGTTATACCTAGGTGCCTCATTCACTCCATGCCATAATAATCTTGTTTCTCTACTGATTCTGTTGCTTGTTCCCAAAGGGCCTTGACCACATCTGCATTTGCTGGTTTTATGTTCTAGAAAGCTATTCGTAAAATTCATCTACAGCATTTATATATGAAAGCCTGAATCCTCCTTTCCATTTACGCAATAAGAGTCCAACTCTCACATCTGTATAAGAAGAAAGACAATATCAGTCATCCTTATATACTGACCTTTACTGCTATGCTGATTTTGCACAGTGTATTCAGCCTCGAAATTGTAGCTGTTGCAATATATCAACTCTTGTCCTGATCTCTATGATACAACTGCCATCGTTATACATATGGCAGAAAAGTTTGTCCCTTTTATCTGCATGGTGTTAGGTATTTGATTGTCGTGGCTATTAACAAGTGGTTACAAAATGAGGAAAGAGAAAACAGAAGAACAACAACTATAGCAGATATGGGCGTCATGAAGAAATAAAAACACACTCAGAATTTCATAAACCATGTTCAATATTCTAAAGAAAAAAAAATGTAAAAAACCCTTAGATTTACAACATGATACCAGTTACATCTGTACACACAGAGCAACATGAACGTGAATTATACATATTTTTAAAATATACAGCCCTAAAAAATGTAAATAAGTATGCTTATTTCTAAACAAACCACGATGATATATACCTATTAATTTATCAACTGCAAGTTGTGGTTGCATAGTGGCTAGATGACTGCTTGCTAGCTTGAAAGTCTCTGCTTTAAATTCGCATGTGAGCACATTTTTATAACCGACCCAATTTTAGTCTCCCCATATGGATTCAAAGCCCTGTTATTTAGTTAGTTGCATATCCTTTACAGAATGTTGCAGAACCAAGCCCAGCATTTTTGGGGCTGTTATGGATTTTTTAGGGAGGACAACTTTTATGTTCAGTAGCTTGCCACTGTTCCTGAAAGGTCAGCTATTGTGGTGCCACTGTCGAAACCAATGCTTGACGAACCGCCCGTAGCTGAGATCGAACCCGGCACCCCAGCATTACGAAGCCCATTTACAACCCTGAGTCACAGACGAGCCCCATTTAGTGGGAAAAATAAATAGACCCCCCCCCCTCCTCGATAAGCACGTTATAAAAGGTCACTACTATCTGGGGGTTTTCCTTTGACATCGGATCTGTGGAATGAATGTGCATGCAGATATCTAGTTCTGCAACAAGACTAAAAATACCCAGAACATTCCATCACAATTACAACCAGCAAACAAGAAGAATGAGAAGTAGTAGGCTGAGTCGACCTAGGAGCCAACTATGGCTCCAGTTTCCTTGTAGTAGAGAATGGAAAACACTGAAAAGTGTAGCGAATAGCAAAGGGAACCGATTATTTACTAGAATAAGGGGACAGCTCAATAAAATTGAGCAGTGCATCGCATTATCTGTCCCATCAAATGGAAATGACTACCAAAGACAGAAGTCATAAATCATTCATGTGGAAGGTGAGAGAGAGAAAAAAAACCACCAATTGGGTTCTCAAAATAGAGTTAAAGACTGGTTTACAGTTACACAGGCTAATATTTTTTTTTTAGCAAACCCTTGGTCACACACCACCCAAAGGGTCTCAGAATCCCACACATGGAAAATCATGTTTTTTTCCCGGCCAGGAACTTTTCACTAAAGCAAACTGAATAACGTGACAAGGCAAGTCAGTTTATATTGTGCTAAAAAAAATTAAGGGTGGATGAGAATCAATTTAATATAATAAGTCATTCAAATTTTATGGAAAAAAATTAAGTTCATAATGCAAACATTCCCCCACCTCAGTAGTCAATGTGCTGACATAAAAACTGAGTTCCAAATGATATAAAACTGAGTTACGACAGTTGCCATGATTATGATAGATGAGAAATTTACAGGTTTCATACCAATAAATCTACAGCTCCCCCCCCCCCCCCCCCCACAAAAAAATCCCCAAAAAACTAGAAACACATTTATGAGGTTTTCTTTGCTGATGCACTAATCTGTGGATTTAGATGACTCGTGAAAAATTGTGCAAGATGCTATGGATGTTGATGACTTATAAATCATCATGCAAGATTAAACCTGTCTTTGATAATTCACTGATTTATGGATGTTGATGACTTGTAAATCATCAAGCAAGACTGAACCTTTCTTTAATGATGCGCTGATTTATGGATGTGAATTACTTGTGAACCCTCATGCAAGATTAAATCTGTCTTTGATAATGCACTGATCTATGGATGTTGATGGCTTGTAAATCATCATGCAAGACTGAACCTTTCGTTGATGATGCACTGATTTATGGATGTGAATTAAAAAACAGATAATTTAGGAAATAAAGCATCCAAAGTTTAGCTACAATTAAGTTATGAAAAGACAAATATACAGAAGACCACTAATAATAGATCAAGCAGATGTAACACTAGAGACACAAGGAATTAAAGTAACTGATCTTCTTCTTCTTCTTCACTTCTTCTTTTACCGCTGTGGGTGTCAAGGGAGATATAAGGTTCTGTTTCTAGCTCTTCTGGCTGCCTCGACCATAGGCACATCGTGCTGTTGTAGAGTTTCTCTGATGTTATCCTTCCATCTTGTTCTTGGTCTACCCCGTGCTCTACGTCCTTCTTCTCTTTCCAAGTAACTGATCAATTTACTTTTTTTAGGTAGCAATTTTGACAGTTGAAGAAACACAAAGAATGAAATTATGACGCACACTGGCAAGGCAAAAGGAGCTTTTAAAAGCCTGAACAAAAAGTGGAACTCTGAACTGTACAGTTTTGAAATCAAGTTACGTATTTTCAAATATAATGTTATTTCAGTTTCAAAATATGCCACTGAAAGTAGGAGAACCAACCATTAAGACATGGGACAAAAGTTAAAACACATTTGAAAACAAATGCCCAAAGAAAATGTTGAACATAATATGTAATGAATTCAGGAGGGGTGAAGAGATAAGAGAAATGTCTGGGCCACCAAAGGTAACAACAGTTACACAACACAGAAGATGGTGCGGTGCTGGCCACATACCAGAAGTAACGAGCAATCACCAAACAGGCACTAGAATGGAAAATAAAGGGACTGAGGTAGGACACCCCAAAAGATAAGCAAAACAAAAACAAATGTTGATAAGAGAGAGGCTGGAGTGGATTCTATGCATGATTCTGGATTGACTGCACAGGGTAGAAGATAATGAAGAAGTATACTGTGAGCCCTGTGTGATTACATACATAATGACACAATAGGACATGAAAGAATGAATGAGTTACTTTGAAAGACACATGAAGTGATGCATGTTAAGACATCAAGGGAGAATTCTTTAGCCTTCTCAGACCAAATGTGGGAAATGTAATAGTGTACCAAGCTCTCGGCCATAGATGATCACACTTGATACACTGTCTGAGTAAGAAAAAGTGAAGGTTATTTTAGAAGAATCTGAACTAAGTGGCTGCGTTCTTGAATGTTTTACTTCCTGTAACTAAGCTCTCCTTTGTTTCTGTCTGCTTTCCTTTCTCTGCTGTCTGCTGTAAATTTACTGTCTGCTCTCCTTTACCTTTATCTAATGTCTTTGCTTCTTTAAGTGAATCTAACCCTGGAAGAGAAAGGTTATATTTAAGTTTCTGTGTGTCTTGTAGAGCCAGGTTGGTGAACTTTGCTGGACCTGAATCAAGCTTCGTGATTGATTGCTTGTTCAATGTTGTGGCGCTGATGGCTGTTGTGTTGATGAAAGGAATAATCGGTGTGGCTGTGCTAGCTGCAGGCACGTGAAAGAAATACAGCTGAAAGTATAAAACACACACATAAATAACATGTTTTAATATTTCTTACGGGTAGAGAGAAGGTTATTGTGTTTATAATTGTTGTTTTTATAAAATAACAAACACCTAAAGTTGTCAACTACTGCTCTGTAGCTTCAAGGCCAGAATATGGTTATCTCTGTGTGGGTTCTTGAGCTCCATTGTGCGGAGAACAAAAGAATAGGCCCACTGCTTCCAACAAGCACATTGTCGGAGTCGACTAATTGGGGACTTCCTTTGAAGTTGGAGTGCATCCGCCCGAGCAGCAAGGAACAACCAAATGCCCACAAATAAGCTAGTAAAATGGATGTACATGCGAAAACTCCTGGCACAAAGTCAATGTCCAAACAACCAGGACTTTCCACCCGAACTTAGCATAGAAGAAGCCGAAGAATACGGTTAACAATACCTATAGTAGCAGGGTTCAATTTTCATGGTGGAGGTTTAGAAAAACCATTCTTGTAACCTGTGGATAATAGTACACAAGTCACACGATAGAAAGCATTGGGGCCTCACACGATGGACAGGATTGGGGCCTCACACGATGGAAGGGATTAGTGCCTCACACATTTATTCTCAAAGACAACAGCGAATGCACTGTAACCAACTTCCACTGCGTATCCTTTAAAGGACATTGAAGAACCAGGCACAATGTGTGTTTGTGATGTCACCAGGCAATGTTGCAATCAAAAGTTTGCCACTGTCTGAACGGTTGGCTCTCGATAACACTGCCAAAACCAGCACAAGGCGGTCTCCTGCCAAATCCCCTTTTAGCTGGAATCAACAACTAACACCTCAGAATTATGAAGCGTGTTTGAAACTCCTAAGTCGCAGATGCCGACCATTGTGGAGACAGCTTTAAAAAAGTTGCTAAATAGTCTCTACTGCTGCAAAAATAGTTCTGAGTTTATACTAGAGACAGCATTGCAGATATAGATCATCTATTTCAAGCGAATAAAAGAAGAAGAAGTTCCGAGTTACTTGTAAGTGTATTGTGGCTTTAATATTACAATGACTGTCTCTCCATTTTGCAGACCTAATTCATTTCCTAGTGTGGATTGTGTAAATACTAAAAGAAAAAAGAAGGGATGCTACGGTGTTGATAATCATCATTCTATCCTGTATATCAATTCTCTTCTTCTTCTTCGCGTTCACCGGCTGTAAACTCCGGCGGAAAATTCTGGTTGTTCGTCCACTTCTGGACTGCAGTCCTGTTCCAGAACCTGAGTGTTGCGTGTGCATCTGTTTGACAGATCTGTATGCAGACTGTTTGTTCCTTGCCTCTTAGGCAGATGCACTCCGACTTCGAAGGAAGCTTCCAATTAGTCGACTCTTACGACAAGCTTTTGGGTAGGCAGTGGGTCTATTCTTGTTTTTCCCATAGTAGGGCCCCGGAACCCACACGGGGGGGGGGGGGGGGATTTAAATTCTGATGCAGATGCTGTTTTATACCAGATGCCCCACAACCCAAATCTTCTCTATTTTACTCCCTCTGTTTCTCCGAATTTCACATCGCTTTCCTCTGCGACAAAATGCTTCATTCGCTGGCCCCTTGAATCCCAACCACCACGTAATGCATTCTAAATTTAGTCAGAAATTTAAAAAATCTGCAATTCCCCTGTTTGTCATTTTCACTGCCTCTTAGAGAAAATGTTGCACTCACAAAATCTATTTTCTAATGTTCTCATGTGATCACAATATACTAAACACATGTCTATTTCTGGCAGGCCACTTTCAATGTGTATGTAGCCTCTCAGAAAGTCAGGAATTCACATACGTTTTCCAGTATTTTAAATCTGGTCAGAATATACTGAAGATGTCTGTCCACTTTCATTGTGTATTTAGCCCAGCTTAAAGCCATACTCTTAGAGTTTTCATAGTGGTTAATTCTCATTTTAAGGAGTCACAGTGATACAGTGACTAGAAGATGCTCACCTACTGGCCTAAAGGTCTTGGGTTCGAATCTGCATCCAATCGGAGTTTTATTTCTTTCCAAAATGACCTTGGCTGCTAGGTCAAGCCAACGTAAAATGGGTACCAGGTAATGTTCTGGGAAAGCTAAAAGACATCTGAAGTAAAAACAGGTGTACGACATGGATGTCTTTTGTCCATCTATTTCTACTGGTTTATGAAGACAGCAACTAGTACCACCAGGAATGGAATTCAGTGGAACCCTAAGGAACAGCTTGATGACCTAGACTTCTCATCTTAGATACTTGCTACAAAGCTGACAGTCACAAAAATAACTACCAATGAAGATGTGGGAGCCGCCTTAGTGCAGTGGCTAGATGACTGCCAGCTGAGCAGGACTTGGGTTTGAATCCGAATCGACCCAGACATTATCACCCACTGAGAGTGGTAATTAGTTTATAAAAACACTCCATGTGAGCTCTGGGCAACACTGTGGGGAGGGGAAAGAATAAAGCCACCACCCCTAACAAGAGTATCGCAAACAGCGAATAAAAGGGGTTTGCTGAAGAAGTCAGAGGTGTTTGGCTGAAAGGTGCACACAACACAGACTAGATGTGAACCACTACATAACATGTCAACCAACCTTTTAACTCTTTCAGTCCCATACGATATTATAGGAGATGTCTCTAATTAGTGCACACCCAATAGAAATAAAGCACACATGTTTTACTTTCACGGAGGCAGCAAATAACTTAGAACATGAAATATACTATGTTGCATTTTTTTTAAAGTGCCAAATGTTTATCATAAAAATCAGATCACATCATGCGTTGTTTGGGACACATGGGCAGTAGCTGATCACACATGATGCATTGGTTGGAACTGAAGGAGGTGCAGGTGTACACAGAAAAAGGTTTATAAAAAAATATATTTGAGAGCTGACAAGCAATATGTGGCTTCTCTGGAATGGCCTGATTTGGTGCACCATCTATGAACTAAGAAACAAAGATGACCACACAACAGTGAGACTGCAGTGTTCCCACGAAACAAACCGGTAAGGCTAACCTGGTCAACACATGGCTGCAGAAGTCAGAACGTGTCAGCCAAAAGGCGCAAATATCAATGCAATTATATCTTTGGATGAATACAGAAGAAGATAATATGTTCGAAATAGATGACTATGTTTACTTTATCTAACCAGTTTATGACTTTAACAACAGATTACAGTGCTCACCACAAAACCTGCAGCCAATGCTGTATGCATAACGAAGATGAAGAACATCACACCAAAGGCTATCTGGAGAGAAAAAATTCACAACATGACAGCGATCAAACATAAATATTTGACAAAGATTAAATAGGAACGATAGTAAAAATATGGCTATGAGGCTGGATAAACAAACAATACAAACAAGATTTTTCTTTTTCTTCTGTGTTCTTGTGCGTCTGTGTTGCATGTATTCTTGCACACATATTAGAAATTATGCATTTGCCATTCATGCTTTAGTATTTTTCTGTACATTCATACTATGAATGTTGATATTTGAACACATTATGATTGATTTATAAAACTGAATTGCCCTGTGAAAAACGAGTGTTTGGAAGAGCCAGCTGAAAAAAGAGTGTCCTGTGTATCCAATTTTTAACCATTTGGAAACAAATTTGTTCTTTTGTTTGTTCATGTTTACCTTTAAAAAGGTGACTGTTCTGTTATGTTATGGTACTTCTGCCGTTAAGCATCGTGGGGAAGTATTTTGCCATTCAATGCACACTGGCTGGCAATGGCTGAAGGTGTAAAATGAGTTTAAGTTTGTTAATCCTATTGTTTGTGACCGTCCTCTTGTTCTTGTAGCTGATCTTTCAAGATGTAGTGTCTGTGATTGATAGTATTTAATGCTGCTGCATTCTAATGAGATGGCCAAACTGCCTGTTTCTCGATGAATCTAGTACAACGTGTTGCCCTCGCAATCAATCTGTTTGATAATATCATTACTGACTCGCTCTCGAATAGCTTGGCTCGTGGTTTTTCTCAGGCATCTCATTTTGCAAGTCTTTTCTATACACACGTTCATTACTGGCTGGAGACTGCAACTAACGTTTTCCATGAAATGAGGCCCCCAGCCTGAAATCTGTTAAGCTGCTTCCTATGACATGCAAGTGGCTTAGTGTTATTAATCTTTCCTTCCTTTTACGGACCCCAGCAATCCAAAGGCATTTGTGAGATGATGTTTCATTATGGAAAATACTGGCAGAAAACCATATCAACACTGTACTTCAGGAGTACATGAAAAAGCACTTTACTTACCTTCTTACTGTCCTCACTAACTGTTGGCCAGAAGGTTAGAAGGAGGACACTCCCTGATAATACTGCACCCACAACTACAAGTGTCCACTGCAACCAGGACACCTGGATGGCCCAAAGTACCTAGAGACAATATCAATTTGCATCACTACTAAATAAGAAATAAAGTAATACAGTTTTCTGATAAAAAAATGACTAGAGTAGAACTGAACCGCATCAAAATAAACTCCCGATTAACATAGAAAAAAAATCTGAGTCACAGCAGGGATGTATTATTCATAATACACTTATTAGTCCCCAGTTAGCATATATTTTTTGTTTAAACCATGAACTCTGGATTCTTTAGCCCCTTAGAATTTGTGTTAACAAGGTTTCACTGTAGCAGGAAATAACTATTTAGTGCCAAAGTATCACCCATTAAAACTCCTTAAAAAAAACAGGTCCTTTTTACGTCAGGGGTGCATTGAGCATATGGTGCCAAAGTCCTAATTTTAAAATCAATCAGCACTTGATGGGTGATGTATTTCTAACACGCTGGCCACTTCTGCTTTCCAGGACAGTTCTTGTTATTTTCTCTCTCTCTCTCTCTGTGTGAGTGCACATGCCTGAGAGGCAAGGAGCCAAGAGTCTGTGTATAAATAAGCCAGATCTCTAAATCAGATGCACATGCAAAACTCAAGTTCTGGGTAAAGACTAAAGTCCAGAGGTGAATGAACAACCAGAACTTTCTGCCAGAGTTTACAGCCGGTGAACGCTCAGCAGCAGTCATCCCTGTTGTCCATTTTAACTGGAAGCCAAGGTCAGCTATAAAAACTCCACCTCGAAATGGATTCAAACTCAAGACCTTTAGGCTGGTAGGCAAACATCTAGCTGCTGTACCATCTCAACTCCCCAAACACATTATGAAAGCAATGTTGGGAAACATAAATTTAAGTCTCAAAATCTGATTAATTGACATTACATTTTTAAAAAGTTGCAGAAATAAAACTCACAGAGATTGGAACATAGATTGCCAGGGAATATCCGTACACACAGATGATCTCCAGGAATGTAAACTTGGCCTGGCTTCCTCGCCACCATAAAATTCCAGACAATATCAGTGGAATCAGCCACCAGTAGCCAAAGATGGCTGTAGCTGCAAAGGTCACTGGGAATTATAGAAAAACACAAGTTCCACAATTAATGTTCGTATGTATGTATGTATGTATGTATGTATGTATGTATGTATGTATGTATGATGTATGTATGATGTATATTGTATGCATATATGGGGACAAAGAATTGTAATGTCCTGCAAAGTTAAGGCAGGCAGCGAGATGCTGACCACATCCCCCACTGGGTGCTGATAGCTCTATCAAAATCAGGTCTAGCATCATATGTCTGAAACTCCCATGTGGGTTCTGGGGCTTCATTGTGGAGTCTGTCTGTGAGGCAAAGAACCAACAGTCTGCACATAAATAAGCCAGATTGGCAAAATGGATGTACATGCAAAACTCAAGTTCTGAAATAAGACCAAAGTCCAGAAGTGGATAAACAACCAGAACTTTCCACTGCAGTTTACAGCCGGTGAACGCTCAGAAGAAGAAGATATACCTGATGCGCTACTGGTTTAAACAGTCCTTTACTTATTTAAAAAGTGAAAATAAATCGTTTGGACATCTGTCATTATTACAGATACCAGAACAGGAATCACAAGAATAACTGTGTACACATCCTGCGAATACCTAGTAGTATTAGAGGATAGCCTCAAACACGTACTGTGTAGGAATTTGTGTGCAGTTGTTGTGCGGTGGATAATTCCACTGGCTGAACTAAAGCAGTGGCCTGGAGTCATAGATCAGCATTGATTTGTTTTCCTGAACAGTATAGATCTAAATGTGAAAGTCTGGGAGAGAACACACAAGTTCTAGTGGTCGCCAGGGTGAAAAGGTGAACTTTTTATGTAGATCCAAACCCCTACCTTTCTTGATTCTGTTTATAAACTTGAAATTACTTAGACATTTTAACTGTCATTTAAATATCACCCTTTGGTCTAGTAATTATTTAAAAATAAAACTAATCCACTTTTATGGTAAACATGAGCATCTAGTATAATTGTTAAAACCTACTGACAAAATATACAAAACTTGCAGATTATACTTCATTTTACCCACATATATTTCTTTTTCACTAGTGCTTTACACATTACCTTTATGAAAGTCATATTTCCAGTTGTAATTTTTCCCAGCTAAGCTGAAGTAGTTGGCCAAATTTCCAGCAATTGCCGTAGTGAAAACCAAAGTTGTACAAATCCAAAATGGCCCTGTACGAGATTTAATAAGCAGTTATAATAATGCAGAGTAAATAATTATCTTTTAATCTTAAAAAGTACTTATCTTATATATGCACCTCTAATTGACCAATGTGAAAAAACACAGATAATGAAATCCTTACAGAAAAAACCCCTTATGCCTACAATTTTACTTTCGGGTTAAGAAATGAAATTTAGTTTAAAAAAAAAAAGTAAGTAGCCGGACTCATATTTTTGCAGATTACTTCATCCTTTGTGGGTGATATGGTCAACATCACAGCGGCCACCTTTACTTTCAAGGCCAATGCCTGGCACATATTTTAGACTAGGCTGACCTTGGAGCACAGGTCATTAAAAAAAACTCAAAAACTGTGCAGATTCGAACTTAAAACAATCTAACTGGTAGGCAAGTGTCTAGCCACTATGTTATTGCAGCTCCCAGACATGGAACTATTATTACTAAAAAAAAAAAAAGGGTGAACTTCTTCTTCTTCTTCTTCTTCTTCACTTCCTCTTTTACCGCTGTGGGTGTCGAGGGAGATATAGGGTTCTGTTTCTAGCTCTTCTGGCTGCCTCGACCATAGGCACATCGTGCTGTTGTAGAGTTTCTCTGATGTTATCCTTCCATCTTGTTCTTGGTCTACCCCGTGCTCTACGTCCTTCTTCTCTTTCCATGTATGCTTTGTATGGTATGGTGTCACAAGGCATTCTCTCTAAGTGGGCAAACCATTTCACTTGCTGTCTTTGTATGTAATCCAGAATTGGTTCTGTGCCGACTTGTTCTCTTATGATCTCATTCCTGATCTTATCTCTTATGGTCACTCCTACAGCCCTTCTCAGACATCTCATTTCCGTGGTTACTAATTTTCTGTTATGGTTTGTTGTGAGTGACCATGTCTGGCAATGGTAGCACAGAGTTGGAATAAATATGCTTTGAATAAGATGTCTTTTTATGCTGATTGGGATTGTCTTATGCTGTAAGAGGGGGGCTAGCTGTCCCAATACTTGGTTTGCTTTACTGCATCTAATGTTAATTTCTTTATCCAATTTCCCATCTTCGGTAAATGTAGTTCCCAGATATTTAAACTCAGATGCCTGTTTAATGCCTTTGTATTCTATTGCTATGTTTAGATCTGTCTTCTTTTTTCCTATTGACATTACTTCTGTCTTTTCAGTGTTGATTCTCATATTATTTGTTTTACATTCTTCATTCATGGATGTTAGATGTTGTTGCAATTCCATGGCTGTATCTGCTGTCAAGGCCTGGTCATCTGCAAAGAGTAATTCGTTGATCTTACTAAGATCTTCATTCATGGGCTTGGCATTCTTGCATATACTGTCGATGTAGGTGATAAACAGCAGTGGTGATAAGACACACCCCTGTCTTACTCCAGATGTCACTGTGAAAGGATGAGATGTTCCCTGATTTTTTTCTAACTACACTTCTACAATCCCTGTATAAACTTTTGCACACTTCGATGAGGTGTTCGCTAACTCCATATCTTGCCATTACTTTCCATAATAATTGTCTGTCGACTCTGTCAAATGCCTTCTCCTGGTAAAGGGTAAAGGGTGAACAAGTAATGAAAAGGACATTCTCAATGGAACAGCATACATGTATAATTTATGACAAAAAAGTTGTTTGTATATCAGTCTTTGGGATGTTGCAAAACCCTATAACATATTAGCTGTTCGTTGCTCTGCTAGACAATTTAGTGTTAAACAGTTTACCATTGCTTTTTAAACAGCACAATACTTGCAATATTGTTAAAATCAATGCAAAGTAGTTTTCTACCAAATCCTCTACAGTTGATGGTAAATACCAGTATGCTGAAATTGTGAAACTGGAATCACAACCATTCGCCACAAACACCAAAAACTGATGGCTAACAAAAACATACAACAGCATAGGTTGCTGTTATAAACTCACTGGCAATTAAAGATTAAATGACTGGTAAAAAAGGGTATTAACACTTTTGGTACAAGGCAACTCACTATACATTTATTAGTTTTCCTATAAATTGTATTCATTTTAAATCCTTTTGTTAGCTTCTTTTACGTTAAATCATTGTACCCCAGTTGTTACTTTAACCCAATCTGTTCCACAGTAGTAAAATTGTAACTCAATCATACGCAAAGACTTACTTTAGAGTATACACACTCTGAGACAGAACACACGCGTCAGAGATTCAACTGGCCAGACATATCAATATTATATACATGACTTCTCTTGGAGATACTATATGTAAGTGATTCTGTGTATTCTTGTTATTTATGTGCTGATGAAGGCTGAATACCACAATGTTCACTTGTCATGTGTGTAAGCGATAATGTGAAGCTTGCTGGATCTACTCTGCATTTGGTTTGATATATTTTGAGATAGAAAGTAAGAAGTATCTGGGACCGGAAGAGATCAAGCATAACTAACCATACAAATCTGGGTTTGGGCGTATCTGTCTGACGAGATAGTTTCTGCCAGGTTTTGGCAGCATGGATCCAATTATTCTCTGGCCAACTTGCTTTGTTTCAACATCAAAGAACTGCTGATAGTAAGCGAATGTCCAAAACGAAGCAGCTCTCTTCTCTTCATCCAAAAGCTAAAACAAAATATAGGATAATAACAGTAAAATTAACATGTTAGATACAAAACAGGTGATCTCTGGTCAAGTGGCTATTCTGTTTGTTTCATGTTCTGAAAGTTGCTGGTTCCATTTCAGACTGTCCCTTTTCCACAAGTGGAAGTGTTTCAGTGATCCTTGGGTGTTATTACTGTAGCAACAAAGCGAAATGCTCTAATAGGCAACAGCTACTCTGCACAGAAGACCGAACCACATGACACAAAAATCATGAAAATGTCAAACCAAATTCAAAACAGAATATTTGCGCCTTTAGGCTGACACATGTGACTTCTGCAGGCATCTGTAGCCTTTCCGGTAACACTCTTTAACCCCCCCCCCCCCCCAAATGGGGATGTGTTCTACCAAGATCAAAGACAGTGTTTGAGATCTAGTGCAGTCAACCTTCATTGTGGAGATGGCACCTGGCTGACTGATATGCACTAAATAATACTTTGGAATACTCTGCTCAATTCAATTATACAAGTGCTAATGTAAAATATATTAACTACCTTAGAATACAGTTTGCTCTAGAATCAACAAATGCTACTGTGATATACATGAAATACCTTGGCTTGGTCACTGCTTTCATCATCAGAGTCTGCTGCGGAATGTGGAAAGTTTGTGAACTGGTGCGTTTCTCCTTTTTCTGCCGTGGAACTGTCATGTGGGATATCTGTACAAATGACAGGAACACAGATGTAGCAAACACAATGAAGCCAAGAGAGAAATAAAGACTGATTCAACATCACTGCAACATTTGGTATTCTAGTTGTTTATAATACTTTGCAGTGCTGCTAGCTAATTTCTCTAAGTATTGCTTGAGAAGATGGCTTCTTCTGCTGTAGCAAGTGCTTTTTGCATAGTATTAATGACATTACTCATTTCCACTGCCCAGTCAGTTGTGATAACTACCTTGTCAACAAGATTCAGAGACTAACTAACCAAAAAAAACAAAAAAAAAACGAATAAGCTGATGAGAATGGAGAGGAGGAAGCTGCAGAAATAAAACAGAAAGCAGAAGAACAATCAGAAGACAGCACACATGCGAAGAATCTCACACATCTGATACTGATAAAAGTTTCAAAACTAGATGATCTGAATTAGAAACCGATATTACAGTACCTGGGACTTTCCAATACAAGCTCAGCCCTCATCTTCCCCAGCCAATGAAGAATTATAATTCTGATAGCATCAGCAGCAGTTCGATTATATGTCCATCTTGCCTTTCTCTGAATCTAAAGTGTCGGCCATATCCTCCGGTCATTCCCCACTGCACCATTCACTCCACAATGTGATGCTCTATTTATGCTTCAACACTGTTTACTTGCTCTGAAAGGGTCCTGACCACATCTAGCTAGTCAAAATGCTAAATACTTCCTAGCTCTACCAAGCTCCCTTTTTTTCTCTCACTATTTGTAATCATCTTAGCGCATAATAAACATAAACTACTGATAAGCTATATCTTGCAAACACACCTATGATATGATCTAAGCATTTGAAATGAACATAAACTACCCACAAGCAACTCAAGATGCATAAAAAAGATTCAACGACCAGGTTTTGATCCCAAGTCATCCCACTCTGATAAAACCAAGGTAAACATAACATCATTGTGGGGGGGGGGGGGGGGGGGGGGGGAGAGAAGAGGAGAGAGGGTATATACGACCAACTAATGGAACAAATAGTCATGTGATGACTGAAGACAAATAATCCATAATATTCTCTAATTGCAGTAAAAAAAAAAAGTAAAGGACCCTTTTTCCACGCCTTTAGGCGTATAGGTCATGTCGGGCTAGACCTATATTTTTATAGACCAATCGGCACAAGATGGGTGATGTGGTCAGCATCACGCCGGCCGCCTTTACTTTCCCGGGACTGCACCCGGTACCCACTCAAGGCTGGGTCGACCTAGGAGCCAAGGTCATTTTTGAAATAAGTCCGGCTCCTCCAGGGAGCGAGCCCACGACCTTCTGATCCGCGGCGAGCGTCTAGCCGCTTGGCCACGGCGACTCCCCTAATTGCAGTTTAGCATAGAAAATTGGTTTCAATGTTAAAAATACAGACTGAATACAAGCAACTGACATACTTTGAAAGCTGAATAAATCTGCACCACCATCTTTGGTATCAATCTGAAATGAGACAATGGTTTCATATATGTGTGTGTTAGTGTGCATGCATACGTGTGTGTATACATAGCATATTTGTACATCATGATTTAACTGAAAAACAATCATAAACAGAAAGCAGGTTTAGTGGTTTGCTGTTCTCAGTTCTGGCTCTGGCCCAAAGATCTCGGGTTCGAATCTGCATCAAGTCAGATTTTGTTTAAAAATGACCTTGGCTGCTAGGTCAGCCCAGTCTGATGGGTATCAGGTAAAGACATGGAAAGTAAAGGCAGCAAGCGCGATGTTAACTACATTATCCAACCAGGGCAAACTGCAGCAGTCATTTTAAGCAATTCAGATGTAATTGTATTTATCGTGGTTGTCCTGCTATTTAATGATAATCACCACAACGTGCTATTATTCTGTAAGTCTGTTTGCTTATTAACTTTATTTTATAACTGGTTCTGTAAATCTGACTAACACTGTGTGCCTGTCATTTTTTTTTAAAAATTTCCTAATCTCCCGATCTTTTTTAAGGATTTTAGATGGTCATCTGAATAATCTGATTGTTTTCACATGTTTTGTGTAGGCCTGCACTGTAGGAGATGAATAGACAATAAGGCTATTTTCCTAAAAACGGTCCCGCAAATTATCGAGGCCTAAAATATACCCTAACAGGGCCTCATTCACATGAAATTGCGGACCTCTTTCCGGCAACTATACTGCCACCACAGAGAGTATCTAGCGCGCCGCTAAGTGCGGCTAAACTAGATGACTGGGACTCACGAGCAAATAAAATGAAGGAAGCTGCAGAAGATGCGGTATCTGCTGCTCCTGAGTCCCAGCCATCTAGCGACCGAGATACTCTCGGCGGTGACTAACTGGGCTGGGCGGAAGCTTTTACAGCGGTATGCTGTGTAGTCGCCGGAAAGAGTTCGGCAAATTACATGTGACTGAGGCCCTGTTAGGATATATTTTCGACCTCGATAATTTGGGACCGTTATTCGGAGGATAGCCGACGATCAATAATGATAATATTAATATACTTATTGAAAAACGCTGAACAATAACAATACAAATTAAGGTGTCTGAGTCTGTTTGAGTGTGAGAGAGAGAGAGAGAGAGAGAGAGAGAGAGAGAGAGAGAGAGAGAGAGAGAGAGAGAGAGAGAGAGAGAGAGGAGTACACATGAAAAAAAAGAAATATAACTAACAGTATCAAATTCATCCACGTCAATAGTTGTTGACGACGCCATGTTTCTGTGTGGCAATTAAAGATACGTTAAACGAATGTATTTTTACTGAGGTAGAAAATTATAAATGATTAATTCTACTTCGTACAAAAAATATTACCCCACAATTCTTTTTACACTGCTGACAATTTCCGTAATTTAAAAATAGGTTTTTTAATCTCTAATTTTTACTTATTGCATTTAGTATAATACATTTCGTTTTGTTTCCTAATTTTATAAATATTTAGCAACAAAAATGGCTGCTCCCATTGTGATTTTTATGGTCTCTGGAAGAAAACAATTGAAACGCATCAGCTAAAGCTAAATGGTTATATATCAAGTCCAAAGCAGTCACAAGTTGTAGTCAACTATTTTTCTTCTTGTCTTGTTAGCAGCAGCCAAGCAACTTTTAAACTTTAATGTAAGAAAAGTTATAATTCCTACAAATCTTCTGCTTGTCTTTGAAGAAATTGGTTAAAACGCGAAATAAATCTACAAAAAGAGGAGAGCATAGGTAATTAATATAGGTAAGTTAAGTAGAGAAAGTTAGCGGATATATCTACATTATTATTATTACGTAAGTAAAAATACCACAGGAATGTTTTGTATGCCTAGATAGAGTGACTTCAGTGCAGCGTTTGGGGAAAAAGACATTTGTTGTTTACAATATAATAGTAATACATTTTATATTTGATTGAAACCGAAGTGAAGTAAGATGAAGTAAAATGTCGTGGATCAAATTAAAGAGAAGACAGACCTAAAGAAAAAGGCAGTTGAACTTGTCATCTGTCATAATATTTAAAAAATGCTTAAATATATTAATAAATAAAATAGTAATAATCAAAATTCGGCCACTGATACATGTCTGACAGTTTTTGAATAGAAAAAAAGGTCTTAAAAAGTGCTGGCTAGTACCGTGTACTGCATACAGCCAGAAAAAAGTCACACACACACATATATGTATGTATACAGTGTATAATACACACACACTTGAAATTTACCCACTGGCGTGCTTAATTAAGATACCATTAGATTGGATCTTTTGGCCTGTCAGTCAAGTACCGAGGTCCTGAATAACAGGATTTGCTTCACACAATGGAGATATCATAAACAATGAAGTTTTTCAGAGGTGAGGTTCTTGTTAGCTGTTGAATCCTCTTGTGGCTAGGGCCTGTTTGGGGAGGTGGGGGGGGGGGGGAGACCAACTGCTCCGCTAACGAGCATGTCATAAAAAGCGACTAATTAGGAATTATAGGTGTTTCCTTTCAAGTCAGAATGCATAAGAACCAACAGTCCGCATACAAATAAGCTAGATCTGTAAAATGGATGTGCATGCAGAACTCATTCTGCAACAAGACTAAAGTCTAGAAGTGGATGAACAACCAGAACTTTCTATCAGTGAAAGCAAAGTGTAGCCGCAACATTCATGTTTAATTTGTGTTTGTTATATTGTGAAGCTGGCTCATCTACTTTTCGTTCGGATTTATATCTTTTTTAGAAAAGACAGAGATAAGTGATAAGCAGACAGTGAGAAACCATATTAATTGAAGTAAATAAAAAGAAACCAGTAAATTTAAATATCTGGGGTCAGATTTAAGTATATGCTGATGAAGGCTCTATAGCCGCAACATTTATGTTTCATTTGTGTTTGTTATATTGTGAAGCTGGCCGATCTACTTTGTGTTCGGATTTATATTTAAAAAAAAAACAAAGACAGATAAGTGATAAGTAGAAAGCAAGAAATCATATTAATTAAAGTAAATATCATATATTAAAATAAAAAGAAACCAGTAAATTTGAATATCTGGGGTCAGTTTTCACATCAGAATGAATAACGGATAGAGAAATCAACATACAGTGTGCAAAAGCAAATCAAGTACTGGGACAGATAACATAACTTTTGACACATAGAAGTATATATACCTTTGTCTACAACGCAGATCTTATAAGAACTATTTTTTGGCCAACTTCATGCTACCAGTATCAAACATGGGCTGCTACTACAACTAATGAGCACAAAATCATAACTACAGACACAAGTTGTTGTAGAAGAATGGCCTAGGTAACAAGTAGAGATAACATTAAAAACAAAGACATTATAAGACTAGGATTGAAACCAGTTGTTCAATTTATTAAAGAGCAACCGATGAAATCATATGGCCCTGTCATGAGAGTGCCTTGGTACTAGCTGCCACAGAGAGCCTTGCTGAAGACAGCACCAAGAACAGACTTAGAAAAAGGAAAAGAAGATCAGCTTATACAACCTATTAGACAGAGCACACAGAAGATTATCTCCCTCTAACACATCGGTATGAAGATCAGCTTATACAACATATTAGACAGAGCACACAGAAGATTATCTCCCACTAACACATTGATATGAAGATCAGCTAATACAACATATTAGACAGAGCACATAGAAGATTATCTTCCACTAACTCTTCGATAAGTTAACAGGAGGCAGAGAAGAAGAACGTGAAGTAACATTCTACAAATTCATTGAACTTGCTACAAACTATGGAAAATCCTAAAGGATTATGGTATTCAAGGTCAACTGTTTTGTAACATCATGGCTCTTTATCAAGATAGTTAGTGCACAGTAAGTACAACAGAATGAATGACAGACTGGTTTCTCATCTCATCAGGTGTCAGACAGGGATGTGTCCTCTCACTATTGCTATTCATTACTTACATGGATAGAATTACAAACGAGGCAAATACAGACACTGGGGAAATCAATGAACTTTTTTTTGCAGACAGTCACGTGTCTAAAACACCACTAAGAACAGAATTTACAACACCATATTCTTCTTCTTCTTCTTCGCGTTCACCAGCTGTAAACTCTGGCGGAAGGTTCTGGTTGCTCGTCCACTACTGAACTGCAGTCCTGCTCCAGAACCTGAGTTGCGTGTGCATCAGTTTTACAGATCTCATTCTCTTGAATACAGACTGTTAGTTCCTTGCCTCTCCGGCAGATGCACTCCGACTTCAAAGGAAGCTCCCCAATTAGTCGACTCTTACGACATGCTTTTGGGGAGGCAGTGGGTCTATTCTTGTTTTCCCCACAATGGGGCCCCGGAACCCACACGGGGAAACACCATATTGACTCCTTACTTCAAGCCTGCACAAAGTATGACATGAGAATAAACACTGCAAAAACTGAGGTATTGAGGATTAGCAGGAAACATAATATCATGAACGTCCATGTTAACAGTACTACAATCAAACAGGTACAAGAATTTAAATATCTAGGAAGCATATTCACGGAGAATGGCAAACTCGATAGAGAGATAGAAGACAGAGTACAGAAGGCAAATGTTGTCACCTACGAGTTAAAACTACTGCTTAGACACCCTAATGTCTCCTTTCCAGCAAAACAGAAAATGATCAATAGCATCTGTATCTCTACTTTATGTTATCAGTGCCAAACATGGACAATGAATAGGGCACTAAAACAGAAAATAACTACATGTGCAATGCGCTGCCTCTGCAAGGTCACTAACAGCACAAGAAAAGACAAGGGTATGAATACTAGCATTAGAGAGAAAGTTGGAATAAGACCATGTCTGGATTATATAGACAGACAAAGAATGAAATTGTTCAGCCATCTTGTGAGAATGCAGGCAGACCAAACTGCGTGTGAGACTTTTTCCAGCAGAACATCTGGGAGGAAGGCGAAAGGAAAACCAAGAAAAATATAGATAAATGGTGTAACAGAAACCTGCAAAAAGATGAACAAATCCTTCACTCAAGCCATCAGAGAAGTGCAAGACAAATACAGAAAACCAAGACACTGAGATACAACCTGGCAGCAGTGAGATGACAAAAAAAAAAAAGAAGAAAGAAGACATTGAACCTGTGGTCCTTTTTATTTCATTAAGAGTAACATTCTGCAAAGACCCTGCTATATGATGGTGATTATGTTTATTGTGCGCCTGACTATATTACTCTTATAGTGTCACTATTATTAATCCCTTAAGTGGATATAGTAGTAGCTATATCCATTCAGGCCATTTCCTGTCTTAGTGGGTATTATGGCTATATCCATCTACAACTTTCTGTGCATTCTAGATAGCTAATAGCTGTGATGAGTTACACGCTTTCAACTTGCACTGCTGTATTCACAAGAGTTTTCTCCACTGGGTAGAACTGTTAAGTGGCCAACAGGTGTTTTAGTTCTTGGTTAGCCAGTTGTTAAATATGACTGTAACACTGGACCCGTTTCCACACCGGCGCCTTTTCCTGGGAAGCCTTGTTAATGCCATTGGTTGTGTTTGAAATGATTACATTTACTAAAAATAGAGGGGTTTACTTCTTTAAAAAATACAGATAGCTTTATTTATAGAAATTCTGACATCATATATTCCCATTTAGTCAAAGGGTGACCGGGTCACAGCATCAGGGTAATTGTCACACTATAATTTAGTTTTAAGGCTTTAAGAAACATAAGTAAGTTAATTCTCTTCTGCATTCATGCTCCCTTTATCTGCGTTGATTTTTGTTTAGGTGTGTAAATTGATTGTTTTGTCTTAGTCTTAGTCCAGGTTTCAACTTCACTGCATGCAATCAGGTCATCCCATACTTGATGCATTCCTGTGCCAGTTTGTGATTATTTGTGTCTATGTGTGTGTGGTGACCTGTGCAAAGTGTTTTGTATTTTCATTTTAAAGAATTCCTGAGGTCTTGGAAATACTGGATCTTGGCAATGTCTTTTGTAGGTCACCGGGGTGAAAGAGTTAGTATCCCATGTCCACCATTGTGCTAGTAGTCTCCTGACTATTATTCTTAGAAAGATACGCCCCCATCGCTGTTATCTTCAAACCCTGATGACATGTGATAATGCTGAAGTACTTTAGGTTAGGAAATAAAATGGGATGAATTCAAAAGGAGAAAAGAAATAAGAGAAATGTCTGGGTAATCACTATATCAACCCTTATAAGACAGAGATGGCGCTGCCTTGGACACATAATGAGAAGAAACAAGCAGAAAATCACCAAACAGGTATTAAAATGGGGAAAACAGGGATTAAGGAGGCGAGGACGCCCAAGAGAAACCCTGAGATGAATGTTGATGAGTGAGGCCAAAGCTGCTGGACTGGATTTGATGCACAATATTAAACTGATTGCACACGACAAGAATGAGAATAAATCAGGCAAATAGTAATGTGGTTTCTCTTAATGGCACCCCACTCCAAGACGTGGAGTCGTACACCTATTTAGGCAGTAATGTAGATAAAGATGGAGGAACTGATAGAGATATTAAAATAAGAATACAAAAGGCAAGAGGGGCTTTCATAGCACTAGGGAATTTGTGGAGGTCAAAAGAAATTAAAAGAAATACTAAACTAAAAATGTTTAATTCTAATGTCAAATGAGTACTATTGTATGGGGCGGAAACATGGAGAACAACCAAGGCAATTACTAATAAATTACAGACATTCATTAACTGGTGCCTGCGCAGAATAGAGGGAATAAAATGGTATGATAGAATAACTAATGTAGAACTTTGGGAGAGAACTAAACAGGCTCCAGTGGATCAGGAAGTGAGGAAAAGATGCTGGCGTTGGATAGGGCACACACTGAGAAAACAGGAGAACAGCATTACTAGAATGTCTTTGCATTGGAACCCACAGGGGCATAGGAATAAAGGAAGGCCAAAAAACACATGGAGAAGAGAGCTGGAGAACGAGGTTAGAAAGATTGGGAGGACATGGGGAGAGCTCCATGCAATGGCGAAGGATAGAACGACTTGGCGTGAGTTGGTTGAGGGCCTATGCTCCATTGGGGGATAGAAAGGCAGAAGAAAAAGAAGACACGACAAGAATGGAATAGAAGAATATACTGAACCATATGTGACATATCATGGCACAAAAGAATAATGAATGAAAGAAATTCAGGTTACAGAAAATTATATACTGTTTATGAGTAGTATTGCTAAGAATGTTAGTATTTTTCCTCTTTTGGGTCCTAGATACTCCAATGATCCTCCAGTAACAGTTAAGCTCTTCTTCTGTGTTAGCCCTTAACAGATCAGTTGGCACATTGTGTGGAGGTTTACAGCTAGTCTGTGATATCTGTAACTCTTGGCCCAATACATCCCATCTCAGTCAACCTCTAATTAGTTGCCTTTTTTGACCTGCTTGTTTGAGGAGGGGGCAATTGGTATTTCCTGCCCCCTTTCCCAAATGAACCCACCAGGGAACATTGAAGTTCAGAGTCACAAGTTTTCTTATTTAGTGGTTGTAAAATAATCTATCACTTGCATTAAAAAACTTTTGTTTTTCTTTCTTTCTTTCTTTCTTTCTTTCTTTCTTTCTTTCTTTCTTTCTTTCTTTCTTTCTTTCTTTCTTTCTTTCTTTCTTTCTTCCTTTCTTTTTTTCTTCCTTCCTTTCTTTCTTTCTTTCTTTCTTTCTTTCTTTCTTTCTTTCTTTCTTTCTTTCTTTCTTTCTTTCTTTCTTTCTTTCTTTCTTTCTTTCTTTCTTTCTTTCTTTCTTTCTTATATTTCTTTCCTTCTTCTCCTCATGCCCCCTTTTTTATATATATATACAACTCTCATTTTTTCTCCCCATATTCCTCTCGTGGTTTAATTTCTGTTCTCCTAAAGTATAGAATTCAATGGGGTGCTTTCAATTAAAAATATTATGCCTGTTTAGCTTTTAAAGTTTGCTCCAGGGGGTGTTGCTTTAATTTTGTTTGCTAACTGAAGCGTAGCAAATACAAGAGACGTTACAAAAGTCTCCCTGAATGTATGTCAAAGTGATGTCTATTAGGCAGTGTTTATTTTAAAAGGCATCATTTATTTTCAAAAAAAGCTTTTATGTGCGAGCTGCACTGACATTGCTAATCTGTGGTTGCTTTAAGAGATCTAAAAGTTTATAAATAAGACTGTCACTCTCACTATGTCTGTGGTGACGAAGACTGACTGAGTGGTGGATTATTCTCATGTGACTGCTAACATTGTTGGTATGATCATTGTGTGAGGCTTTTTTTTCCCTTGTATGTTTATTGGATAATCCTACATGATGTAATTTTCTGAACTCTTTTTTGTCTGATCTATTTATAGTAATTAAAAAAAAAACATTTGAATCTGTGTGTGCTGTCTCTGTTATGAAGATTGGTTACCGTTTATGATTGTTGTCTTTAGAAATATAAAGGAATGAGGCCTTAGTCTCTTCCATAGTGCGACTCTCATACCACTGTTCGAAAACATGGGGGCACATTAAAAAAAAAAAAAAGCTGCCCTCTGTGGAAATAAAACCCAGCATTCATACTGTAGATGGTACAAAACTGTAAATTTTGGTCTAGAGGAACTGTTAAATTCCTACTGTTCAAAACACATTAGGATTAGTCTTTCAGATTTGAAAGTGGATAAATTTAATGTAGCAGTATTGTAGGATAGAAGGGTTTAACACAATATTCGCATAGTATTTCCCTGTTCTGTGTTAGCGCGAGGTAGTGGTGTTTTCAATCAGAAAGTCTTAAGGTGAGTCCTGGCACTATCAACAATTCAGAAGTGAACGCTGATAATGTAGATTCCTGGGCTCCATTTAGGGGTCGTGGGGGTAGGGGGAGGAGACCCACTGCCCCTCTCCCCCAATAAACATGTCATTAAAGCATTATAGGTGACTGATTAAAAGTTTACTGATATGTTGAGCTGAAACGTGCAGTATTGCAGCCTAGATGCAAACTAAATATTACCTGTTTAACTTCCAGAGAAGTTATAATTAGGGCACCTGTAATGGTCCTGGTTTACAATTTTGTTTTGGCCATCATGAAACCAGTCTTATTTAATCGCCAGCTTGTGTACATGTGACCTTCCTTCTGTTTATTATCAAACCACAACATCAGTATAAATACTACTTTGTTTGGCCACTTTTCATCTCCTCTTTTACCTTCTCTTCCTTTTGCTGTTCCTCCTTAACCTCATCTTCCTTTCCTCCTCCTCCTCCTCTTCCTCCACCCCCTCATCTTACTCTTCTACCTCCTCCATATCCTTTTCTTCCTCCTCATATTTTTCTCCTATTTCTCAATTATCTAGTCTGGAGCAGACATCTTGTTACTTGTTGTCCATATCAGCATCCTAGACCAGTGTTTCCCTAACTTTTCTTGGTCGCAGCACCTTTTTTCAGTTACAATTTTTCCACAGCTCCCTAACCTAAGTAAAAGTTTGACTATTCGTGTCTTTGTTGAATTAATTATAAAGCTTTCACAATATTTCCAGTTTCAGAATCACTTTCCTAGAATATTGATCTGACCCATTTATGCTACATCCTCTGATGCAGCAGTCATCCCAGTGTCTTCAAATTCACTGTCTCCATCAGGAGTTGATTGGTATATATTCCTGTATGGGTTCATGGGCCCAGTTGTGTTGAAAACAAGAATAGACCCACTGCCTGCCCAAAAACATGTTGTAAGAGTCAGACTTATTGGGAGCTTCCTTCGAAGTCAGAGCACATCTGCCAGACAGGTAAGGAACCAACAGTCTGCATGCAAATGAGTCAGACCTGTGAGATGTACATCCAAAAGTCAGGTTCTGGAACAGGACTAGAGTTCAGAAGTGAACGAACAACCAGAACTTTCCGCCGGAGGTTACAGCCTGTGCTTGCACAGAAGAAGAAGAAGATTGGCAAATATTCTTTCTTTGCCCAGCAACCGGATTGTGCATGCTTGTCCTCTTCTACCTTACTGCTAATTTATTTTATGTCACGGATGATGACTCTTCAATCTTCCTTTTTATCACATATTTTTTGTTGAAGTTACTTATGTTATGATTTTTTGCCCATCTGTTGAAGCTTTTCACGTTTATTTTGCTTAGTATAGTTTTTTTAAGTATCTTCTGACATGAAGTTACTGAAAATTGTGTCAAGCAACATGCCATATAGTTTATCCACAAGATTATTGGCTCAAAATTAAGAGTTAAGCCACCTGTTATATACGTCGACCTTCGTACATACGGTTAGCTATCAGTGGCCTAACAGGTCTGCCGATATATAAAGCTATGGCCTGACCCCTAGGAAGTTGGAACTGACTACCTTACTGTAGTTCTTGATTAAATTCACAGAGCGGTAAAGTAATTTTTTTGGAAAAAGCTAAGCAGAGTAGAACATTATGTACAACTCCATGGCCAAGAGATTAAGCTGTTTGCATCTTGCTCAGAAAGTTGTTAGTTTGATCTATGAGTATGCATGGCTTAGGGCTACAACAAACAACTCTAAATAGAGGAAGAAATACAGGAAACACAAAAAGGATCTGATTAGCTTTTAGTGAAGACTATCGTCACAGCACTCCAGTAAGATCCACAGGTGCTCTGACCTCCTCTTCAGTGGCTCTACAGGAGTAAAACAACTCATCACATCCATGCTGTGTTGATTAATCAGAGGTTTTGTGCCTCTGGTAAAATGCTCATGTTTGCATGCCCGAGACTGAACCCCAATGTCCACCAACCTGGCCAAGGATACCAAGTCCTGCTTTTTACTCTCTAGTTGTTGTCCCCTGACACATCCAGAGAAGATGCTCATAAATGTTAAGAGCTGATTTTACTTTCTGGTGGTTACCGCTAAAACATCCAGGGAAAAGGCTCATAAATGTTTAGAGCTGATTTTACTTTCCGGTGGTTACCCCTGAAACATCTAAAGAGAAAATGCTCATAAATGTTAAGAGCTGATTTTACTCTCCAGTGGTTACCCCGGAAACATCCAGTGTCACTGTAGCTTACATGCCTTTCTTGTCTAGTATTTTCCCACATACAGTTAATTTCCTTATTTCACCTCTCCTTTTCAAAAATACCTTAAAAATTGTTAAATGAAGTTAAAAGTTTATAATGTGTATATTATTTTTCCTGTAGTTCATTTGCAACTGTCTGGAATTCCATGAGAGATGTTGCATCTTTGAGCAGATCACCACAATGCCCAAGTCTCGGACAATTTTCATCATTATATGTATATGTGCTGCTTTTCTTCTATTGCAGTTTGTTGGTCTTAAGGTGAGAAACTTGGTGTCTTAAATTGAGTAACAGTAAATGATTCATTTTACACCATTGGTGCCTTAGGCTAAACTAAAGAAAAAGGGTAGGCACAGTGCTGGTAAATGATTTAATAGAAAATCAAAGAATCAAATGATTTGATCATCTGGTCTGAGTAGAACAATTACAGCCAGGAGCTAGAGCATACTGCGTTGAGAACAGCAGGCTACAAGTCAAGAGGCTGACCAAGAAAGAGATGGTGAGAAGAAGTATAACATACTACAGAGATACAGTATGACATTAACACAAGTTATGCAACCAGCAAAAGACAGGAAACTACATCTAGTTCCTCTGTGCAAAATTTACAGCATAAACAGTTGGACAGGTCAAGAGGCTGACCAAGAAAGAGATGGTGAGAAGAAGTATAAGATACTACAGAAATACAGTATGACATTAACACAAGTTATGCAACCAGCAAAAGACAGGAAACTTCATCTAGTTCCTCTGTGCAAAATTTACAGCATAAACAGTTGGACAAAGGAAGAAAAAATATGGTGCGTAAGGCAAGCGTGGCTTGACATACATTATTTATAGATCGTTCGGGCACTTGTTGGACAATGTGATAAATTTTGCACCAGCCACCGTTACTTTTCTGATCCCTATTTTAGAATTGATCAGCCTGGAGCCAAAGTAAATTATAGACATCTGCCTGGGTGGGGTTTCAAACTGAAGACCACATAGTTAGAAGACAAATATTTAGTCACTGTGCTGCTGTGGTTTCAAGTTAGTTTGTGTATCTTTTACAAGATGTTGCAGAACAAATCCCAGTATTTTTTTTTTCAATGATTTTTCTGGGCAAATATTAAGCTAAGCAGTTTGCCATTGCTTTTTAAATGGTCAGCTTTCAGTACCACTATCGAAACCAACGCAAGATGTTCTGCTGACTGATTCTCAAGCATAATACAAACATGATAAACCTCCATTCCATGAGAGGATAAATAGGCCTCCTCTTTCTACATGCTTGATGAGGGCGTGACCAGTATCTTGCCCATTGCTTTTAACTCTTGAGTACCAAGCAGAATTGGCTTATAAACAGTGCCCTATCCTGAAGCTGAGGTAAATTGGCCATGTTAAATGTTGTGATAGCCTGGTGAGAATGAGATGGATTGTGCAGTTCCTGGAACACGAGGCAGAAGCAGATCTCTGGGAAGGCAGATATTAGATATTGAAGATGCATTGGTTAAGAAAGCACATAGGGCTGGAGAATTGGATAGAGAGACTTTTCCAGCCTGCTGTGACAGGAGCAACATTCTGTAAAGGCCCTGCTGACTGATGATTCTCAAGGGACACATCTTGTTTTGATTTATATCTAACTCTGCTCTGGTACCAAAAGAGTTAAATTCCAAGTACAAATTCTAGTATCCAATTTGTGTAGATGGATCCACTCAGGAGTTTATGTAAGTACAGAAAAATCAGTGCCTGATTAGCCATATGAGTAACATTCATACTGTTTGTGGCGGCCCTTATAGCTTGATGTTTACTGACAGAACTTTCCCTGTGTGGGTTCTAGGGCTCTGTTATAAGGAAAACAGGAATAGACCTAATGCTTACATAAAAGCATGTCGTAAGAGTCGACTAATTGGGAGCTTCCTTCGAAGTCAGAGTGCATCTGCCTGAGAGGCACAGAACCAGCAGTCTGCATACAAATGAGTCAGATCTGTAAAACGGATGTACATGCAACACTCAGGTTCTGGAACAGGACTGCAGTCCAGAAGTGGGTGAACAACCAGAACTTTCTGCCAGAGTTTACAGCTGGTGAACGCAAAGAAGAAGAACTGTCAGAACTTTTAGGTGCTGGGCTGGATTCCATCCATGATGTTGAAGTGATTACACAGGGTAGAATGGAATGAAGGAATAGACTGTGAGCCCTGTGTGATATATAATGGCACAACAGGGCAGTGATGATGATGATGAATGAGTCGGCCTGAGACTGGCTGTCTCACCTTTTAGTAAATGTTACCCTTTTTAAACATGAAATCCAGCAAGGTGTGTAATACTAGTAAGGAACCATGTCTGTGGGGAGGTAGCTTTGGTGTGAGCAAGTCAGTCTTCAGCACAAAACATACAGACTGGCTGTTAAGTCTTAATTAACAGTTTTCCTTCAAAGGCCACAAGTATTTTAGTTTCAACAAATGCAACTTAGGTGATCAGTCAGAAAGACCACTCATCGTCCATTTTTTGCTACTTTTGTAAAATTCTGACCACAGTGTAAGCAAGGATAAAAGAATTCTGTATATGTAGACCAATGGCAGAATCCTTCACTTCCCTGAAGTGACCACAATAAATGGCCTTTGTCCGGATTTATGCATTCAAAAAAGACATGGTTGTGAACTTGAGCTTGCCCTGGCCAAACAGGCAGTTTCTTATTAGTAGGGTTGATTTTTTATTTCAGGTATAAAGAATTTATTTCTTTGCAGACAAACATTGCTTTAAGAATGTTTATTATCAACAAACCAACCTTATGCTCAGATGGAAGAAATATTTTCAATTTTAATTATTTCAGTAATCTTTTATACGGTAGTAAATTCCTCAGTAGGCTCTTCATTGTTTGAAGGTAATTTTCTAGTAAACTTTAGATCTTTTCTCAAGGCCATTCCATCGTAGTGGATAATGAACAGGCAGATAGATTGGCTGGATCTGCACCACCGGTGGTGCATTGATACATGACAAGGCAGATGTGGTCAAGGCCCTTTGAGAACAAGCAACGGAATCAGTAGAGAAAGAAGATTATTATGGCCTAGAGAGAATGAGGCATCTGGGTATAACTTGAGGGTGTGGCCGGCTCACTACACTGAGAGGAAAGGCAAGATGGACATATAACCAGATTATGACCAGTATCATCAGCATTGGAACTCTGCGGTGGCTGTTGAAAATGAGGACTGAGCACACATGGGAATGCCCTAAGTGCTATAATGTCAATTCTTGACTCAACTCAACTTTTAGTAACTTACCTTTTTAATTACAGTACTCTTTTCTCATTTTTGTAACATTTCAGTCATATTTACTTTCTTTATCTGACTTTTCCAGTTTATATTTGATAAAGTAAATCCAAAGCAGTTTCTTGAGGAGCTTCCTCCATGGGTATGTTGAAACATATATATTAAGCTTGAATACTGTTTTATGTTGAGAATGGCAAGTAGTCTTGCAGGTTCAGTGTTCATAGCTGATCATTCCCTGTGTTAATTCCGGGACTCTGCTGTCGGGAAAACAAGAATAGACACGCTGCCTCCCCAACAAGCATGTTGTAAGAGTGGACTAATTAGGGGTTTTCTTTCGAATTCAGAGTGCATCTACCTGAGAGACGAAGAATCAGCATGCAAAACTTGAGTTCTGGAACAAGTCTAATGTCCAGATGGGGATGAACAACCAGAACTTTCCGCCTGAGTTTACCGCCGGTGAATGCAAAGAAGAAGAAGATAGCTGACAATTTACACCAATAGTGAGCTGCATTTATGATGTGGGATGTTAGTGTTGGCACATCTGATAGCTGCCTTGTGCATTTTTACTTTGCCTGTGCAAGCTTCAGATTTTACTAGGACCTACAGATGTTTCACTGGTTTTTAAATGGGACAGCGAAGGACATTTTGATGATTTCTACTGCTACAGTAACCAAGTATTTATGGTGCGACTCATCCACAGTGATGTTGTAACCTGGACCAGCTAACTAACTATGTAAAACATGTGAATACTAGAGTGTGTGAGCTCATGATTCTACGAGAAATTCCCCCCCCCCTCCCTGTGTGTATAAGAGAGAGAGAGAAACAGTGTATGTGTGCACACACGCTCCCAATCCTCCGACACATCAACTACCACAAGGTACCTCTGCTGACAGTTGCCATGATGAAGTACCTTGACCTCAGAAACGGTTCTTTGCAGGTTTGCAAGCGCATGATCACAAATATGGGAGTATGTTTTCTATGACAAATCTGCAACAGACATTGAGAAAGGGGACTGCTTCAGTGTGTGATATTGTTTTTGGACAGTACCAAACAGCTTTCAGCTTGAGATTCAGTTGTATACACGTGGCATAATTATAACCAGCTCACAAATCATGTTGAAAAAAGAGGTAGACTGGTATGCTCCATGAACAGTGCAAACATTGCTTCAGAGGTCCAGGTAGTTGAGGTCCTTTGATTTCTCCAGGTGTGTCAGTGTATTAGGAAATGAACACACAGATAGACTGGCTGGCTCTGCACAACTTGGTGATGAATGGATGCATGACAAACTGGATGTTGTAAGGTCACTTTTGGGGGGGGGGAGGGGGGGGGGGACATTGTTTCAAATGTCCATGTTAATATGTTAATATTGTTCTCAGGAAGCCGTCAAGTTGTTCCTCAGCAAGTGTGATTCATCAGGACTAGCTGCATTTATCATTGAGCCAAGTTTGTTGCGGGCTGTGAGGGAAGGCAGCTTGAGGAGAATTGAGCTCTGGAACCAGGAGCACCACGACTCTGTAGCATTTGGAGTCATAGAGCCAGGACTGGATAAGCTGGTAGGTGGAAGTGTAAAACTACTGTCTGTATTCAACACTTTAGGGTAGCAATGGTATAGGAGTGGGCGAGCCTGAGGATTTAAAGCTGCATGGCTAGTGAAGTCACAGTGATCTGTGGTTAGAATTATTTGTCCCCATGTGTGTCCATGTTCTCTTATTTGTGGAAATGAATAGACCCACTGTCTCCCTAAGAAAGTTGTCATCAAAAGTGACTAAACAGGGGTATCCTTTTTTGAAGTCAGGCGCATCAAAGAACCAACAGTTGACATGCTAGTAAGTCAGATCAGTAAAATGGATGTACACCCAAAATTCAAGTTCTGGAAAAAGACTAAAGACCAAAAGTGAACGAATGACCAGAACTTTCTGCCAGGGTTTACAGCCATAAAAGCTAAGAAGAATTCTTTGGACCCTACCAGAAAGACAAAACTAACAAAACAGTGTCATAATCTTACTGATGATTTGAACCCAAGTCTCCCAAATGAGAGCTTGGCATTCTGACAATCTGTCCAGCCACTCCTCACATCAGTGTCTACAGTTCTCCCTAGTCGTTGACACGTGCTCACGACTGACCGCCACGACAGGAAGACAGTTACATAAAATTTATTGGTGCAGTTACCAGCCAGTCGGGTAATGTTCCATTTCGCTTGAGTATCAGCAAATGAATCACAATAACACAAATGTTCTCCGACACTAGACTTTCAGAATCAATTCTCCTCAGTCATTCGAACTTTCAAAATGATGTTCCTTCAGTCCACAATGACGTTCCCCTCAGTCACACCATCAAACAACCTACCTCTCACATGGTCAAAACACAACTGACTCTACCTTGTCTTTCCATTCAAAACATTGTTCCAGTCTCCACACTTTTTTAATTACACATGAACACAGAACCTGCGGGACATGCGTTTTCCCCCGTGTCTCTTGTTTTCCTGGCCCTCTGACTTTCTCCCCTCAATTGATAAACTCTCTGGGATTCCCTGGGAATTCCCATCATTGCAATCACTGACCCATCGCTGATTCATTCATTCATTCAGTAGCATGTCCCTCACGGAACCTCGCTGCCATAACAACCCTCCGGAAAACCTTCCTATCCTGAGCAAGATGTCCTGCGTCTGATACACCCATCTGGAGATCATCTGCCACATCCTGCACCCATCTTCTCCTTGGCCTTCCTCTTCCTCTCTTCCCAGGCATATACCCCTCCATTATTGTTCTCTCTAGACTTCCATGACGTTTCAAGTGACCAAAATATTTCAATTTTCTTTGTTTTATTGTCTTTACTAGCCAACCCTCTTCAATATTCAGCTCTTGAAGTATGGATGCATTTGTTCTTTTCTTTACCCAAGATATTCTTAGAACCTGTCTGTAAACATTTATATTCAAATGCATTTATGCGCTGTTCCGCTTGTTTAGTAAGTGTCCAGGTCTCACAGGCGTATGTTGCAATGGGAAAGATGCATGCTCTTAAAAATCTGACCTTTGTAATTCTATCTGTACAATTCCATAATTTATTCAGTTGTTTTAGTCTTTGAAGAGCAATTGATAGTCGCCGTTTAATTTCTTTAATTGTGTCACCATTGTTGGTAACCAGTGACCCAAGATATTCGAAATTTTCCACCACTTCCAATCTTTCCTCATTAACATATATTTCCTTCTCCATGGCAGTTTTGTTTGTATGCATTATCTTTGTTTTTGCTATGTTAAGAAATAAGTTATGATTTTCACTATTTCTTTGGAGTGAGGTTAATAAGTTTTCTAAACCATTTTGTGATGTTGATAGTAATACTGTATCATCAGCATAACGAATTTCTGGTATTTCATGACCACCGATGTTTAGGGCATCATATTGTTCCTTGTTTATATCATCTCTTACATTTCTCATTATATTTTCGGCGTACAGGTTGAACAAATACGGTGACAGCACACATCCCTGACGGACTCCTTGCTTGATGCCAAACCAGTCTGATGTCTCTCCATCTATTCTGACTGCTGCTTGTTGGTCTTGATAGAGCATTTTAATGAGCTGCACTATATGTGATGGAAAGCATCGCTGATTGGTCTATAAAAATATAGGTCTAGCCCTACATGCCCAATATGCCTGAAAGGTGTGGAAAAGAGTCCTTTACTTTATTTTTTACTGCATTAAAGCAATGTTTCCCCATTGTAAATTTGAACATAGAAGACACAGACAATAGATTGCACAATTTATTTCCTGGCATATTTCGCTGTATCTCGTCAGGTGCATACAAAGCAGTAACTATTAAAATGAAGCAAATAAGTGAATCCTTTACAACCACTCTCAAAAACACTTGCTTGTTTTACCAGGGCATGTACAGGTTTACTAAGAAAGACAAGATAAATTGTGCAATCTGTTACTTGTCTTTGTTCAAATTGAGACTATATCTTGCATTATTGTGGTCAAATGTACACCGTTCAGTTGTTTTGCTTTTCCATCATTCCAGCACCTGGTATTGTCAGCAATGAAGCAACACGGCTATGAATTCTGGGAAAAGAGTGACCCCGACCCACGTGGGATGACTGCCTTGTCCCGCAAGTCCTACAGAGTTATCCCCACCCACTGCTTGCTGTGGGTTTCGCTGGAAGGCCATACTCCCATGTTGATTCACTTGGTGATCTTCTACAAAAGAGAAAGCTACCTGTGGCATGCAGCTGGACAAGACCGTGACCACTTACCACCTTACAGTATTGATGAGTCCATATTTGCAAAAACTCCTGGATCCTATAGTGTGTTAGTAAATATTCCACTGATAATAATCTTTCTTCCTCCCTTCCTTCCTTATTTCCTTCCTTCCTTTCTTCTTATTCTTCTTCCTCCCCCCCCCCCTCTTCTTCTTTTTCTTCTTCTTTTTCTTCCTCCTCTTCTTCTTCTTCTTCTTCTTCTTCTCTGTCTTTTTCTTCTTCTTCTCCCTCCTTCTCATCTGCTTCTTCTTTCCCTCCTCCTCCTCTGCTTCCTCCTCTTTCTCCTCCTCCTCTTTCTCCTCCTCTTCTTCCTCTTCTTCTTCTTCTTCCTCCTCTTTTTTCTTCTTCTTCTACTCCTCATCCTCCTTGCTCTTCTTTAAGTGCCTGAGCTAGAGCAGCTTCTAGCTATGATGACTCTTCTATCCTCTCAGTTGTCTGATACTTTGATGAAACTAGTATTATTATGTTTTGTTCAAGAGTTACATTTTTGCACAAATACATTTTTCTATCTTCCTCTTACAATTTGTCTAATGTTTAAAAAAAAAATTGCTTATTTCTTTATTCACCATTTCTGCTGAGATGTTTCATAATTTTTATTCATGAGAATCAATTTTAGAAACACTAATTTAGACCATTTGAAATAAAAATAGAATATTTTAAAGGGAAACAAAACAAAATACTGCAGTTACTGCCCTTATTCACCAGTTTTACAGTAAAAACATTGGGTCTTAGCCTGAGATTTTGTAGCTTCTCTGGGCAACAGAGTTAGAGAGTCCTTTCCTTTTGAAAGATGATGATCTTCAGATTTTGTGAGGGCCCTCTGGGAGCAAGTGAACAGTGTGGAAGCGCAAATAGATCATTAGGGTCTGAGGAGAATGGCGCTGCAAGGAGTTACCTGGGTATTTGGCCGATGCTCAACATTCAAGGAAAAGGCAAGACGGATATACAATCAACAGTCACTGATGCCATCAGAATTAGAACTCTTCGTTTGCTGCTGAAGATGGGAATGGAGCGCTTATGGGAGTGTCCCAATGTGCTATGATGTCGATTGTTATTTCAACATTCAACATTCCTTTTGAAATCTGTTTAACCTATTTGTGTATTGTGCACATATTTTGGATATTTTCTCTAGGTAATTCAACATTCAACATTTATTGTGCACACATGCGCGAGCACACACACACATGTTCTAGCAATTATTTCTATTCCCTAGGTTTGAAATGTCCTTGCTTTATATTGACGATGCCCAGCTGCAATTTCCCAATGACACCTACACATTTCTGAAAGAGATGGACACTTCAGAATTTATTGAATGCGATTACACAAGAGCATATCATTTTTACTCCACCTACCGTTCTGATCAAAGTAAAGAGGTGGAGTTGTTCAAGAGGAAATCCAGACAGCTTTTGTTAACTGTTAAAAATGTTTTGGATTTGATGGGAATTCGATTTTGGTTAAGCAGTGGAACCTGTTTAGGTAAGATCTTTGAAATAATCAAATTATTCTTAGTCGAGGTTAATTATACAAACTCGCCCCCTTGTGGGATGCAATTTTTTGTTATTTTGAAGCCCCACCCTGGCTGTTGCCAGGGACCTTAAAATAACCAAAAGGTGGAAGGGGGTTTTCCGGGACCTATCCACGGGTGATCCTCAAGTGCATTGTAACACTTTATGTCATCAGGTGTTTATTGCTCTGTGTGATGTCCTGGTGTGGTAAAATTTACTTACTACTTAGTCGAGGTTATAAAAGCAAACATAATGGCTCTCTATCAAAATAGCCAGAGCGCTGTAAGAACAACGGAAGGTATGACAGACTGGTTCCCCATTACATCAGGAGTACGACAAGAATGTGTTTTATCACCCCCTACTCTTCATCACATATATGGATAAAATTGCACAGGAGTCAAACCAAAACACAGATATTATAAATGAACTACTCTTTGCAGGTGACCAGTGTTTGTTACAAGAAGAAGAACAAAAACTACAACAACATGTTGATTCATTGATCACTAACTGTACAAAATTTGACATGAAAATAAACACCTCAAAAACTGAAGTAATGACCATAGGAAAGAAACACAGTAATGTAAACATAAAGATCAATGACATACAATTAGAACAAGTTCAAGAATTCAAGTACTTAGGATGCATATTTACAGAAGATGGAAGACTCGATAAAGAGATACAGGCTAGAGTTCAAAAAGCCAATGCAGTCAACTACCAACTGGCTCCACTTCTTCGTCATCCAAAGATCTCGTTACCAGCCAAACAACGGATGATCAACAGCATTTTCATCCCTACGTTATGTTATCAGTGCCAAACGTGGACAATGAACAAATCACAAATGCAAAAAATAACTACGTGTGAAATGCGATGTCTCCGAAGAGTCACCAACAATACACGAAGAGACAGAGTCACAAACGTCAGCATTAGAGACAAAGTTGGAACAAGAGCAGGCATGAAACATATTGAAAGACAGAGAATGAAGTGGTTTGGCCATTTAGTAAGAATGCAACCGGATCAGATTGCCTATAAGGCCTTTTACAGTAGAACATCGGGAAGAAAGGCCAGAGGAAGACCCAGGAAAAAATGGATAGATGGAGTAGCTGAATACGGCCAGAAGATCCAGGAAACTGTCACTCAAATCAGGCGAGAGGCACAAAACAAATATTTTAAACCACGACACTGGGCTGCAACCCGGTAAAAGTGAAGAAGACAATAGATAGATATACAAAAGCACTGCAGACTGGTCACCTCAAAACTGCTGCTTTCCTGTGCCTGTGGGAATCACACAAATTATTCCTCAGTTTTCCATTTGTAAACTAAGGAAAACTTGTCAGTCCTGGCAGCATGTTGAAGCCTGCACATGCAAAGTTAAAATGCATAAGGTAATTGTCATGTGTGTTAAACGACAATGAAAGATAGAGGATGGAATAATAATAATTAAAATGTTTGACTGGATAAAACATCCTTCTTCACTGATTGCTAAGATCATCTAGGGGGTTTGGATACTCTGGGCTTAGAGATTAGAACATAAGTTTAACTCTTTCATGATGCTTCACTACCAGGGTTAGATTGGGGAGAAAAACCATTCTTATGGTTTTTTGACAGTAGTATGAAAGATTTTATGTGTGCCATGGTCATAAAAGTGGTAAGTATTTTTTTTCTTAGTGAACAGAGTAATGATGGCTAACATGAACAGCAAAAACTAAATACATAAAACAGGCGAATGGGAGTAGACCACGAGGTAGACCAAGAAGACAGGGTAGAGGTAATATACAAATAGGTCTGCATACAGATCTGTAAAAACAAATGTGCATGCAAAACTCAAGTTCTGGAATAAGACCAAGGTCCAGAAGTAGACATACAACCAGAACTTTCCACCAGAGTTTACAGCCATTGAATACAAAGAAGAAGACGAAGTTTCATAAATGTCCCACATTTGTGTGCTGACTAAATGAAAGACATTGTTCATCTACCAGGTTGGTTTCGGCAGTGTGATTTCATCTCACATACTACAGATGTAGACATTGGTATATTTATCACAGAGTATAGAGAGGAGTTGGTGAGCTTTCTGGAGAATGCCGGCTTTGTTTTAACACATCGTTTTGGCAGGGTTAGTACAATCTGTGATTATTGTGTGAACTTATATATATATATATGTTTGTGTGTGTATATATGTGTGTGCATATATATATATATATGTGTGTGAAAGTTATATACATGTGCGAGGATACATGTACTCTGGTATGAAATGCATTGTTAGTTTTATTATTTGGCATGCTGTGTACACTAACAGGTCAACCCAGCCTTGAGTGGGTACCGGGTTGCAGTCCCGGGAAGTAGAGGTGGCCGGCGTGATGCTGACCACATCACCCATCTTGTGCCGATTAGTCTATAAAAATTAAAGTCTAACCCTATATGCTCTGTACGCCTAAAGGCACGAAAAAGGGACCTTTACCTTTTTTTTTAAATGCTGTGTACACTTTTTGGAAATTCTTAACTAGTTAAGTTAAAGTCAAGAGAATTGACCTAATTGTCACAGGTTGTCCAATATGTCCTGGTCTTTCTCAGCAAGATGGCTGGTTGCCGGGTGAGAGTGTCACATAAGGCATGAGCTCCATAGCTCCGATGACAACCCCCAGAGATCTCTGTAAAAACTCAGTGAACTGGATGTTACATTTGTGACATGAATCCAAGATCTTTAGATCATGAGGCAAATGGTTTGGCCACAGGAGCCCTCAATTTTTAACTCAAACCCAAGAAACAAAGAGAAAAATAGATTTTATAGGTTCTGTTCAGTGCTAATTACATTTACTTGATCATTCAGGAAGATGGCAAACTTATTTGGAGTTGAGTGCTCAGAAAAATCTGTATGCTTTTTTTCTATGAGCTTACTGTAATTTTCTGCATCAAAGAAAACACAAGTTATTTATGGAAGAATGGGTTGAAAGATTTCAGTTTCCACTTTTGGTTTAAAAATCATAGATGGCCAAACCATTTAATGTATTGCTCTTTAAAAAATCGTATAACTAGTTTCAGTCCTAGTCTTCTGTTTTTGTGTTGTTTTTTTTTGGATCTTAAAATGTTTTTTGTGTGTGGGTGTGTGTCTTTGTTACTTTGTTATTTCTTAAAAGAATCTGATCTTTTAGTGCCGTTAACTTATTAAAGCTTTTCTTATTTTCCAGGTGTCTGATAGCCTTGAGTTATCTTTCCTGTTTGGCGACATCAAGTTGGATATATTTTTCTTCTATGTCACAGACAACCACATATGGAATGGTGGGACACAGGCTAGCACCGGAAATAAATACAAGTATGTACGGTTATTGTTCGTATGTTAACAAATATTTTCTGCCATCTCCACAATGAAGATTGGCTAGAGGATAGCCACTGTTGTTGTCCTTTGGGAATATGTGATGAGGCCCCAGTCTCTTCCATGGTGTGATTCTCATACTGCTGTTTGAAAACTATGGGAGCAGTAAACTGTTCCCCCCATGGAAATGGAACTCTGGTTTTCAAGAATCCTGAAATTGTTAAAAGTATTCGCTTATCTCTATGCCACAGAGATATTGTTATATTGTGAAGCTTGCTAATATACTTTTCGTTCGGTTTTATATCTTTTCTTGATATTTTTTTAGCTCCACAGCAGTTCATTAATTACATCTGCTTCATGTGGTCCCCCCCCCCCCCCCAGCCTAGAACTGCTACTATCTGTTTGAACCTGTCCCACTCGTCCATTATTATTTTTTTTTAAATTAAAAAAAATACTTTGAACCCCAGCTAAGTGATTTTGTGTATTTGTGTGGTATTGTTTGACTTGTGTATGTGCTGATGAACGCTCCAAAGCTGCAATGTTCACGTTTTGTTTAAATTTGTTATATTGTGAAGCTTGCTAATATACTTTTTGTTCGGTTTTATATCTTTTCCTGATATACTAGTAACACTGTAGACTACTGTGTATCTTATGAGTTGAGTTGCAATCAGTTATTGGCCAACATGAAATACTCTGAACGTTCCCATAAGCGCTTTATCCCTGTCTGTAGCAGCCAGTGCAGTGATCCATTTTTGATGGTATCAGTAGCAGTTTGATTAAACATTCGTTTTATTTTTTTCCTCAGTATTGAGTTTCGGCCATATTCCTTTTTCTCTGTCTGCTGCACGATTCTTTCCAGACCATGATGATCTGTTTGTGCTTTAGTGTTGTGTTTCATCCATCACAGGTGATGATAACCAGTCCTTTCATCCATTGGTGACTGGGTTAGGTTTTGCAAGTGTGTAGATGGCTGAAAAGGCGTGTTCTACCACTGAAAGTTCTTGAGCATTGGGGACAGGGAATCAAAGCTGCAGCTCTCTGGTGGTTTGCTTCAGTGTCTTTCCTGGCTTGTCTTGTCTGAATTGCTGCTGCAGTTCTGTGCAGTTTTCAGGGGTCACAGTTCCTCGATGAAGAGCCGAGTGCCAGGATGAGCGGTCACATGCAGTGACTTACCAGGTTATGGGATCAACACATAACACTGAAATTAACACCCATGACCAACCTTTAGCTCCGCGCTCCGGGACCTGCATGGCTCTCGCTAAGCGCGTGCAAACGACTGTTAGTCGTGATTCTCCAGAAAAATCTCTTCCACAACTTCTTGCACATCGGGGACCTTTGCACTCGTCTCTCACCTCAAGCCACATGGGCCCCTTTTGCCCACGTCTCTGCTACCATCATCATCATGTGCCTTACGACTGGCAATAGGCAATCACGCCTCTGACCAGCCCAGTGAATTTAGCACACAACACCAGTGAGGTCTTGAGGCTGTCCTTGAAATGTTTCTTCTGTCCACCTTGAGAGTGTTTTCCTTTTTGTAGCTCACCATACAAAATACTCTTTGGCAGTCATGGCAGGTGGCCAGAGAAGGAGTGGGAGGAAGTCATACAACTGTATGAATAAGGGTGGGAAATGGCACCTGTGTAAGAAAAATATGTAATGTGGCACCTGTGTAAGAAAAAAATATGCAGTGTGGCCCTGTGTGAGAGAAGCTTTTCAGTATATTTGTGTGAGAGACTATATAATTTATTATTATGTGAAGGAAACATTTGGTGGTGCTTATGCAAGAAAAATGAACACAGTGTGCAACTAAATATGAGAGAAAATGTTTTAACATGATTTTTGTATCAGGGAAAATATGTAGTTTGATATTATGTGAGAAAATAGAAAGTGGTACTTGTTCTAGATAGAATGTGTAATGTGATAATTTTGGAAAGAATATGGTGTATGAAAAGAGCATGGAAGGAACAAATATTTTGCGAATTGTACATGTGTTATGAATTTAGGTGTATAGGATATATATATATATATATATATATATATATATATATATATATATATATATATATATATATATATATATATATATATATATATATATATATATATATATATATATATATATATATATATATATATATATATATATATATATATATATATATATATATATATATATTTTTTTTTTTAAATAATTTTTTTTTATATACTATAGATAAGTATTCTCTATACGAATAATGCATTGAGAGAAACAGTCATTTGCAAATCATTCATGTTTGATGAATTTAGGTGTATAGAATACATATATATATCTTTAAATACCTGATTATACTGTATACAAGTACACTCTATAAACACAGCTTTGAGAGAAGCAATCATTTGTGCATCACACTTATTTTGTGAATTTATATGTGTAGAATATATATATATATATATATATTGATTTACCTGAATATACCATATATAAGTATGCTCCTTAGGAATAGAGAGTTAAGAGGAACAGTCATTTACCTTTAATGATGGAGCACTTTGTAGTTTGCCCAGCAATCAGAAGTGAATAACATAATACATTTGGGAACAATGTCAGAGCTAAGTACCTATGAAAACATAAAATGGTTTGGTCATGTAATGAGTATCTTAGTAGAGACTGACTCCCAGACAACAATACTGTGTTTAAATAATTATGCCTTAGCAAAAACTGTATTTATTGTGTGAAGAGTTAGGCCTTCACATTCAGTATTTATTTAGACCTTCAATCTTGTCAAAAATCACATCTCTGCAGCGAGAAGATGAAGTTTTTCTGTATATTTTACAAATGATGAAACAATAGTATGTAACAAAAGTAGACCCTTTTAAAATGTATATATTTGTTCATTGTTTCCACTGATAACCCACATTCGTGCTCTGATGTATTATTTCCACCAAGAACCTTGTTTGATGCCAAATTCCAACTATCCTTGATGTGATATGTCATTTATAATGTCATCAGACACAAAATGTGTCATAAATTGCTGTTTCCACCTCTATCCATGCTCATTATTCACCGTCCTATGGTGTCTTGTGACATCATGTCATTTATTATGTCATCACACACAAATTATGTCAAATTCCAGTTATTCTTGGTATCTTATGACATCATGTCATTCATATTGTTGTGCAAGGAGTCTCTCATTGATTGCTGGGTTTTCACCTGTCCATGCACATTCTCCATCTGTTTTTGATGTCTTGTTTCTTCATATCATCACACACTAATTGTTCTTCAGTTGCTGTTTTCACCTGTTGCTGTGCTCAGTTTCCAAAACTGCTGCTTTTGTTACCTCTCTTGTTGCTGTTAACTCCTTAATGTCCAAGGCACACTTTTGTGAAACAAATAAATAATTATTCAATTTTGTTGAGAAATGATGAAATAATACTGTATAAAACAGAAGTAGGCTCTCTTTAAATTGTCATTAATTACTGTGTATTCACCTCAGTGCGTGGATTTTTATCATGGTATAGGGTGTCGCAGGTTGACCCAGCCTAAAATGGATGTAAGTCCTGGGGAAGTAAAGATGGCCGGCATAATGCTGACCACATTACCCACCTAGTGCCGATTGGTCTGGAAACAAATATTGGGTGTCTCCCCATATGCCTGATGCGCCTAAAGGCATGAAAAGAGATCTTTACTACTTACTCTACTGTATTCACCTCTATCCATGCTCTGTCTTCACGACTATTGCTTTTGTTCTTGCTGTTCTCATTGCTTCTAACTTCTGCATTGCCTAGGCATAATGTGTACTATATTTATAAATTATAAAATATATTTGATTTGTAATGGGGACTCTGTATGTTTTACAAATGATGAAATAAAAATATATAACACAGAAGTTGTTTTATCCATGTAGAAGTTTTTTTTCCCATGTTTATTGTCTCTACTGATCGTCCACATTCACAATGTGTTACTTTCAACTAAGAATCTTGTTTATTTTTAAATTTTAGCTGAGCATCCCTGGTCGGAGCACTGTTCTGTATGGCAGTCATGCCAGTGTTGATGGCGGTTGTGACTAGCAAGGCCAGCTTGCCGTAAGAAGAATCTTCATCATCAGTTTCCACTTCTGCCGTTAAGCATTGTGGGGAGAAATAGTTTGCGATCCACTGCTTAATGGGAAGCAACGGCTTTTATCATTCCATGTTGATGTAGAAGCTTTTTAATGTCATCAATCCGTATTCTTCTCTTGCCTTCACTTCAGATTTTTCATGCATAGGTATATTGTTCTGGCTGCATCCTTACTAAATGACTAAACCATTTAATCTTCTGTTCCTCAATGAATTTGCTGCATGGTGTTGTTCGTACAGTCTGTCTGATAACATCATTTCTAACTTTGTCTTGGACGGTTAAGTTGGTGGCTTTTCTCAATCATCTCATTTCGCAGGTGTTAATTTTAGGTGGATTAGCCTTTAATAATCTCCAAGTCTGGCACTGGTAGCACAGTGATGGTATGGATGCTGTTTATAATCTTGGCTTTTTCTCAGGCAACTCATTTCACAGGTGTTCTTTTTATGTATGTTAGCCTTTGATAATGTCCAGGTCTGGCACCGGTAACACAGTGTTGGTATGAATGCTGTTTACGATCTTGGTGCTCATACTTATGTTTGGATGTCTTAATAATGATGTCTGTACTTATATAAGTGCACTGGCTAGTTGCCATCTTGTTTCTATTTCCCGGTCTATTTTTCCGTCCTGCGAGAATCATCCACAATAAATGCCTGAGATTTCATCACTATTGTTGCCATCACACATATTTGACTTGTCAATTGCAGAAAGCTTAAGCAGTTTTGTAGAGACCATGTGTTGCTCATGCAGCATCATCCTTCCCTCTACCTATTTTGTTAGCTCAAAAAAGGAAAGGTAACACCAATACCTTTGGAGCAAAACATGCTGCAGAAGCTGCTGGACCAGAAGAGCATTGCTATCTGCCTGTCCTCTATCAGAACTTCCCTCCTTGACTAGCTGCCAACCAAGGCTAAGAGCCTGGTCTGCCTGCTATAACATTACATTTTAAGATTCTATTTTCTTGACCTATTGAATATATCTAAGATTAAGTTTATTGGTAATGACTGAATTGACCAGATTAATCTCCCATCAAATGAAGATTCTATTTCCTTGTCCTATTGAATATATCTAAGATTAGGTTTATTGGTAGTGACTGAATTGACCAGATTTATCTCCCATCAAATGAAGATTATATTTCCTTGTCCTATTGAATATATCTAAGATTAGGTTTATTGGTAGTGACTGAATTGACCAGATTTATCTCCCATCAGATGAAGATTATATTTCCTTGTCCTATTGAATATATCTAAGATTAGATTTATTGGTAGTGACTGAATTGACCAGATTTATCTCCCATCAAATGAAAATTATATTTCCTTGTCCTGTTGACTATATCTAAGATTAGATTTATTTGTAGTGACTGAATTGACCAGATTTATCTCCCATCAAATAAAGATTATATTTCTTATAATGTTCAGTCAACCACAGGTGCCAATGCAATAAGATTCTTTTGTTTTTGTTTCATTTACTTGTTGATGAGATCATTGTCAGTTCTGATTGTAATATGAATATTTTATATGATGTTTATTTTTGATAAACTGAGCTGTACAAGCTATCCACATATTGTTTGTTGTAGATTGATTGGAGTATAACTCTACACAGTGTTTGCTGAAGTTTTATTAGGGTATTCAAACAGTAACAATGTTTGTTGGTGATGGATTGAGCTGTACAAGCAATCTATACAATTGAAAAACAATGTTTTCTATTGAAAATTTAAATAATGCGGACACAAACAATGCATTGCAAAATTTTTTTAACACTCCCACTTTGGGTTGGAAAAAAACAAAACAGCTGTGGTAAATTTGAAATTGGCACAGCTATCACAAAGCTAATCTTCAATTTCAGTCAGATGTGTGAGGTAACTAGACATTACGATTTGCGTATTTCACTGAAAAGGCCTAATTTGTATGCTTCATTATGTGTTGATGTAAGTCTGCAGTCATGTAAATGACCAGAAACAACGAAATATACCTGGCAATATATTGTGCAGTGTATTTATTGTGTCCCCAATATTTAAATTTACACAATCAGTCTTGGGAAAGTATTGGGACAGCTAGCCCTCCTCTTACAGCATAAGACAATCCCGATCAGTACAAAGAGACATCTTATTCAAAGCATATTTATACCAAATCTGTGCTACCAGTGCCAGACATGGTCACTCACAACAAACCATAAAAGAAAATTAGTAACCACGGAAATGAGATGTCTGAGAAGGGCTGTAGGAGTGACCATAAGAGATAAGATCAAGAATGAGATCATAAGAGAACAAGTTGGCACAGAGCCAATTCTGGATTACATACAAAGACAGCAAGTGAAATGGTTTGCCCACTTAGAGAGAATGCCTTGTGACACCATACCATACATGGAAAGAGAAGAAGGACGTAGAGCATGGGGTAGACCAAGAACAAGATGGAAGGATAACATCAGAGAAACTCTACAACAGCACGATGTGCCTATGGTCGAGGCAGCCAGAAGAGCTAGAAACAGAACCTTATATCTCCCTCGACACCCACAGCGGTTAAAGAGGAAGTGAAGAAGAAGAAGAAGAAGAAGAAGTCTTGGGAAACTGGTTGAAGTGTTCAAACTGTATGCACTTTTTGTTGTAGATTGAACACACATTTGTGAGCTAAATAAAATTTACAGTAAAGTTTGTTAATAATTGTATACAGTGTATGCAGTGTTGGTAGTTGGTTGAAATTTAGTCTAAAATTGATTTTAAAAAAAAAGACTGCAAATATCGGTAATTATTTTTTAGATTTAAAATCTGCACAGTTTTGGACGGACAGTCTACACAATATTGGCAAACGTAATATTGGTGAATGATTGAAGTATAGTCTACCCATTGTTGGTGATAGATTTAGAAATGAATTCTACACAATGTTGGTGAGTGGATTAAATTTACAGTCTTTGTTGCAATATTGGTAGGATTTTTTGTTTTTTAGATACATGATCTATACAGTATTGATGATTTGTTGAGTTTTATGCCCAGCACAATGTTGGTGATTAGATCTACAATCTGCATCATAATGTTGGTAACTTATGTAGATACACAGTCTATATAATATTGATAATGGATTAAATTTGCAATCTAAATTGTAATATTTTTTTTTAGATACATTCTACAAAATGTGGTGATTGATTGAGTTACATAATTCAACACAGTATTGGTGCTGAGATATACATTCTACATCATAATATTGGTAACCTATTTAGACCCACAGTCTACACAGTGTTGGTAATTGGTTGTATTATATAATCGTCACTGGTTCATATGTACAATTTCGACAGTTTTAGTGATTGATAGTTTACATTTTAAACAATGTTGGAGATTGGCTGATATTTACAGTTTAACTCTTTCAGTCTCAGGGGGTTCAGCAAAATAGCCCCAAGGAGTAGTAAAAAGAGACATAATATTGGCACATCTTGCGTCCATTTTTTAGGTAGAAACCTATCAATGTAAGATGCGTTCCTTGGCATTGAAAGAGTTTCTTCTTCTTCTTCGTCGCGTTCTCCAGCTCTACACTCTGGCGGAAAGTTCTGGTAGCTCGTCCACTACTGAACTGCAGTCCTGCTCCAGAACCTGAGTGTTGCGTGTGCATCAGTTTTACAGATCTCATTCTCTTGAATACAGACTGTTGGTTCCTTGCCTCTCCGGCAGATGCACTCCGACTTCAAAGGAAGCTCCCCAATTAGTCGACTCTTACGACATGCTTTTGGGGAGGCAGTGGGTCTATTCTTGTTTTCCCCACAATGGGGCCCGGAACCCACACGGGGGGTGAAAGAGTTTAAACAATGTGGGATGACTGGTTGATATTCACAATTTAAACATTGTTGTAAGTAGTTTAGATGTATATAGTCTACGTATACATTGTTGGTAGTTTATAATTTTCACAAAATTGGTGATTGGTTTCACATGGATATACTGTCCGGGATATGCAGGAGTGCGAGGGAATGAAAGAGCGGATTTTCTGGCTGCAAAAGTGAAAGCTACAGAAACACTCAAATTGGACAAGGGAGGTATTCTGAAGACCTTATATGAAGGACTTAATAACATGGGCAAGAATGTGTAAAGGAGGAATTAAGTGTTAATCCGGCAAGGAGGGACGGATCAGAGAAAGAGACCAGCATTTGTATAATCACTGTGCTACGGGAACAGTTAACATCTACACCTTACGTAATTTGCTGCAGAGGATGGAGCATCTATGGGTATGCCCGTATCAGTTCTTTAATCAGTAAATCAGTATATATAATTTACCTAGACATTGTTGGTTGTGGTTTATCAGTTAAACTGATGGTGATTATGATAGACAGTCTACACAATATTGGTCATTGGTGGAAGTACACAGTCCTCAGCATGTTAGTGATGAGTTAAAATATAGTCATCACAGTGCTGGTAATTGGTTTAGATACTCTTTTTCTTCTAATAGTCCCTGTTCTGTGTGTGTGTGTGTTGGTAGTCATGCCTGTCCACAACCTTCTGTCTCGTGTACTTTCAATCAGTTCTGACGCAGATGATCTTCCAGGCCACTATGTCAGACTGTCCAGCATCTTCTCTCTCTGTCTCCCTCTGCCTCTTTTGCCCTTCAGCTTCCCCACTATCACAGTGTATTCCAGTTATCTCCTCCTTTTCTCGTCACATGACCAAAGAATGTAGATTGTTCCCCTTATGATGTGGAAAACCAGTTCTCTTTATGTGTCTTGTCAAAACATTTTCACTACTTTTTTTTTGTCTGTCCAGGGTGTTCTCATCATTTGCCTATAAAACAACCTCTCTGCTGCTTTCACATAATTTTTCATTAATCGACCAACCATAACTTCTTTCAGGTCCAGGCTGATGTAAAACTGCCCATTCAACCAGATCAGTGGGGTTGCGATGGGCACCAAGATGGGTCCTAGTTACGCGTGCCTCTTTATGGGCCACCTGGAATACGAGGTCAGTTTATCATACCCGGGCAAGTTTCCGGAGGTGTATAGGAGATACATAGATGATGGCGTTGGTATCACCGAAATGTCCATGGTTGAGCTTGACCAATTTATTACTTACATCAACAATTTCAATCCGGCTATCAAATTCACCTCACTGATCTCCACCACTTCAGTTAACTTTCTTGACATCACGATTAGCATCGATTTCCCGTGTCTGAAAACCACAGCCTACTACAAACCCACGGATTCTCACAATTATCTCCTCTATACGTCTTCTCACCCACTACCGTGTAAAAATTCTATTCCATATTCACAGCTCCTTCGATTGCGCAGGTTGTGCTCTGACGATTCTGACTTCTTTGATAAATCAGTTGAACTTCTTGAATTCTTCCGTGCCCGTTTCTATCCGGAACACATTCTACAAGGGGCTCTAAACAAAGTTTTAGCAATCACCAGGAGAGATGCTTTTCCTACCAAACGTAACTCCACCAATGAGGGACCTAAATTGATCTTGACTTTTCACCCTAACAATGTGGTTGCTTCCAAAGTATTCTTTCGTCATTTGGACATCCTCCGCTCTGATCCGGACACCAGTATTATCTTTAGCGAGAAACCTAGATTAGTTTACAGACGAGATCGCAACCTTAAAGACATACTTGTCCGAAGCCGACTCCCACCGATCCATACAGCACTTCCTCTTGGGACTACTCAGTGCTCACGCAGCACCTGCAAAACATGTCCTTTCGTTGTCCAGACTTCTTCGGTCAGTTTCCCTAATGGTTCTTTTCAAATTAGGGAACCTTTTACTTGCGAATCCCGCAACGTAATTTATGCAATTATCTGCAAACGATGCAGCATGGCATACATTGGGGAGACTGGCAGGAAGCTAGCTGATCGTTTCCGGGAACACCTCTCTGATATCGACAAGAAGACACTCAAACCAATCCCTCTTCATTTTAATAGCCCTGACCACAGCGGTAAAGATGACATATCTGTCACAGCATTAAAATCTTGCTCTGGCGATCATACTACCCGCCTCGCTTTGGAAAATCGCCTTATCCACAGCCTTGGCGTTCTTAGTCCAAGAGGTATCAATATCCAACATACCTTCATCTAAATAGTTCTAATCTTATTACATTTTAAATGTAAATTATTTTATTTTATTTCATATTATTACCATATTCTATTTCTTATCAATATCATTTATGTATCATTAACACTTGCATTTCTTTTATTCCCAGTATTGTGACTATATTTTTTTAGCCATCGTTTATTTTATTTCATTTCATTTATTCCGCATCAAATTTTTTAAACGTCGCTCACGTCACCCCTTAGAGATCTACATACTCTCCATTCCTCGTTTGTGTAGTCCACTTCTGTTTGAAAAAGGCCGCCCGGTCGAAACGTTACGTTGTGTTGTTTTGTGCACGTTTTCCTTTTTCCTATTTTGTTGAGCTTTTTAGTCATATTTCTCTGGAATTCATTGTATTAGCTTGACTGCAGTCACCCCCATAGTTTTGCCCATTCAAGGCAGCAATGACACACAAAAAGTGTGTGTTTCCTAGGGGCCAGATATGCAACAATTGTATTTTGCCATATTTCTAGTTTGAGAAAATATAAATATGCAACAGTTGCAATTTGCCAGATTTTTAGTTTGGAAAAATTAAATATGCAATATTTGCATTTTGCCAGATTTCTAAAGTTTGCCAGAGAAAATATAAATATGCAACAATTTTATTTTGCCAGATTTCTATAGTTTGAGAAATCATAAATATGACACTGACTAGTTTGATGATACATATGAAGAAAAACGAAATCACTCACACACACAATACATTGCTTGGAACAAAAGGAGTTCACTGCTGGACTTGAAAGAGAAATTCAAACAGTGACAAGGTGATGCAAAATTTCTAAGAATGGAATAAGATGTATTATATCAAACCTAGTTATACCCAACCTAGTTAAACATAATTCAATTGATACAGATTTTTCACCAGTTGTGCTTTTAAACTGCTTCCAAGAATATTTTTGCTTACAAAACATAAGCCAGGTTTGATTCGATAACAGTGTGGTTGGAGTCTCTGAGGAAATCTCGTCTGAAGAATTAGTTTCATTTTTGTGCCAGAACATTCTGAGGTAAGAAGGAATGAATGAGCAGACTGGCTTGCTGGCAGGATCATGGTAAGCACTGGGAAAGCAATGGACGGTGCTGACGTTCTCAATGTTTTCTAAGTGACAGGATGATAATTCAGCAGATGACAGTGAAATACTGATATTTAAAAAAAAGAAACAATTGAAATACTTTGGCCACATTAAAAGACATAAAAATGCCTTTAAAAACCATACTGGAGGAAAAAGCCAACGACAAATAGAAAGTGGGAATTTAAAGTAAAGCTTGTCATAGCCAGGCATGAGAAGCACACCAGACATACAAGAAGTCTTGTCAGTGAGCATATGAGTGGCACTATGAACCATTGTTTGATGTTGAATTGAAAATTGTCTTATTAGCACTCAGGACATTCCCATAGGTGCATCCTCCCCATATTCAGCAGAAAGCGCTGAGTTCCAGTTTTGATGGTACTAGTAACAGTCTGATTGTATATTCGTCTCACCTTTCCCTTAAGTATTGATCATCAGCCAGATCCTCTGGTCAGTCCTTGCAGCCCATTTTCATTTCTGTGATGATCCATCCATACCTCCGCACTGTTCACTCGCCTCCAACAGGCCTTTACAACATCCAGCTTGCCAGGCATCAGTTTACAACCAAGTTGTGCAGAACCAGCAAGACCATCTGCCTGTTCATTTCCTAACACACTGGCATACCTGGAGAAAATATCCAAAGGACACTAACAACCCTGGAATTCTCAAGCGATGCTTGCCACTCTTCACAGAGCACACCCATCTCAATTTTTTTCAACATGCTCTGTGAGTCGGTTACAATTATGACATCTGTGTACAGCTGATTCAAGCCAGCGGAAGGTTACAGTAACTGCCTCAACCTCCATTCTCAAACAAGATGTGATGTCATAATAACAATGGTATGCTAGTGATGTATGGCACCTATAGAAAGGGCCGTAGCACCATGAGAATTTCCTTACTCATAATTCATGTGATATAATAAGCAATAAAGCATTCCAGATTTCTCAAAGAAAGCCAGTTATTTAGTAACTACTATAATGTTTCTCTGTGCGGGGTTTTCGTTGTTGATTGAGTGCTATTACAAGATTTTAATAATTATAGCAATGTTTTCACATTGTGAATTAAACAAAGAAAATACGAAGATTAACTTGCACCATTTTTATTTACCTGCCATACTTCACTTATCTTAGCAGGTACATACTGCAGTAATAATTAGGACTCTTTTCATGCATAAGGCATATAGGGCTAGACCTATATTTCTATAGACCAGTCGGTACTCAGTGAGTAATGTGGTCAACATCTCACCATCTGTCTTTATTTTCCAGAACAGTACCGAATTTAGACTAGTTGACCTCAGTGTTAGCACGCTGGCTGCCACTGGTTATTGTCATGCCATGAAGGCGTAGAGTGTCTTTAATGTTGTCGATCCGTATTTCCGCGACCCTACTCTTGCTCTATAGAGGAATATGGAATGTCATTGTAACAGTCAGAAATGCAGCATTGTTTATTCTTTTTGTAGCCCGTGCCATGTGGTGTTGGTAGTCATTTTGTCAACAACCTTCTCTGTTTTTTCAATCAGTTCTCACATGAAGGATCTTCCAAGCCATAATGTCAAACTGTCCAACATCTTATCTCTCTCTGTCTCCTCTGCCTCTCTTCCCCTCCAAATTTGCCACCGTCACAATGTACTCCAGTTTTCTCTTTCTTATCACATGACCAAAGAATGTAGATGGTCTCTTTCTGATGTGGGCAATCAGTTCTCTTTGTGAGTCAGTTTCTTTGAAGAAGACTCTTTTTTTTTTATCTGTCCAGGGTATTCTCATCAGTCATCTAAAGAAACACATCTCTGCAACTTCCAAATATTTTTTTTTACTTATTGACTAACTGTCCATGATTCACTTTCGTATATCAGGATAGGATTTGTATAGCTTTTCGGAATTCTCTTTCTGATCTCCGTTAACTAAAAAAAAAGATTGCACAGAACATTTTTTCATTATGAACAAAGAAGACACAAACAATAGACTGCAAAATATTTTGCCCTGCATATTTCGCTGTATCTGGTCAGGTGCATTCTACAGTAACAATTAAATAAATGAAGCAGATAAGTGAATCCTTTATAACTGAATTACATACTCAAAAATTGTACGAGATACAGCAAAATATGCCATGCAATAAATTGTGCAATCTGTTGTTTGTGTTTTCTTTGTTCAAATTCACAATGGGGAATCATTCCTTTGATTTTTCATTTTGTAAAATGCTGCCTTTGCTTGAGCTATTCTGCATTTACCATCTTTAATACATCTTACATCTAATGTTGTCAGGATACCCAAGTACTTAAACGTGTAATTTGCTAGTGGTTTGTCCCATTTACTTTGGTACTGCATTTGAGAGGGTCCATTTTCTTTTTAATTACCATTAACTCTATTTTTGTGCTGTTCAAACAAGGATCCTTGTTTTGGCTTTGTGTTGAAATTATGTACATCATTTCTTGCGCATGTGTTTCATTCAGTTTCAGCAATCAATACTATAATATCAGCTTATGGCAGGTTGATCACAATATGCACACCAGCTGATATTCGTCACATAACATGTATGGATCTAATTATTATTTCCCTGTACAGATTTACTAAATAGGGTGACATTACACCTTTTTAATGCTTTGAGCAGTTCCAGCTTGGTTGTCAATTCTTATGGCTGCTTCTTGTTGCCAGTATGTTTTTTTATTGTTTACTTGCCAAATATTCTGGGTATTTTATTATTTTGTGTTTTCTCAAATTCATATTGCTTGTTACCCTTTTATGTTTCTTTTTTTAATTAGTGTAAATAAATAATACATTTATATATTTTTCATTTATTACAATATTGTTGTAAGGTTGTAAGGATAGTGTATGACAAGGATTGTCTTATAGTTTTATGACAGCGGATTTGCCATTATTTTTTTATGGTTGAGTAAAGCTTTTTTGTTTTGTATGTGTGTTACCATGTACCTGTTGTCATTGTGGTTTGATAAAAGCTTATGACAATGCACTATTGTTGTCTAACTTGAGTGTGGTGTCTCTTGTATTAGTGGAATGTCAGTGTTTCACCAATGTTTGGTAACATTTATGTCAGTATTTCACCATGTTTGATAACATTTATGTCAGCATTTCACAAATGTTAAATAACACTTATGGCAGTGAAGTGTCTGTAATACATGTGTCATAATGCCTGTACCTATGCCATGGCGGACTTTCACTGTTTCTCTAGTGTTTGATAACACTTATGACAGTGAAATATTTTGGTATCATTCAGGTTTTCTAACACTTGTTGCTTTGGGATATGATCTGGTCTACTGCACTGAACATTTAAAATATCATCTTTAAATGCATCATATATTTTAAACATAATCTTTGTTTTTTGGCTTATGTAAATATAATTTATGTGACTTTTGACTCTGTGTTTTTATATTAACACTGTGTACATGTCTGTTTTTCCCCCCGGGTTGGCTAAAATCGTTTAGGATAAAGGGGAACTAGTAAAAACTATAGAAAAAAAAATGCATCTTTTCTTCTTCTGCTCTTTCTTTTGTTGTCTCACTGTTAACAGGTTGTAGCCCAGTGTCGTGTTTTTTTTTTCTATATTTGTCCTACATTTTTTAGGTGGCTTGGGTGTTTGGATTATAATTATATTATAAAACTTCCGCAACATGTGTCCCATCCAACGCCAGCATTCTTTCCTCACCTCTTGGTTCACTGGAATTTATTTAGTCCTCTCCCGAAGCTCAACATTCGCCACTCTATCATACCATATAATTTCCGATATTCTTATTATCTCCTCTTGGTTTCTTCATCTTCTTCTTTGTGTTCACCGGATGTAAACTCTGGTAGAAAGTTCTGGTTGTTCCTCCCCTTCTGGACATCAGTCTTGTTCTAGAACTTGAGTTTTGTGTGCATATCCATCTGGCTTTCTTGTATGCAGACTGTTGGTTCCTTGCCACTCAGGCAGATGTGTTCTGTTTTCGGAAGAAAAATCTCTAATTAGTCACCTTTTATTACATGCTTGTTAGGGAAACAGTGGGTTTATCCCTCTCCACCCCACCCAAATGGGGCCCCAGAACCCACACGGGTTTGATCAAAATATGATTTTGTTGTTGATGGGAAAAAGGGGGGGGGGGGGGGGGGGGAATATCATGAGGTTAAGTTCCCATTGTTGCTGGGGCACAATAGAGAAGCCAAAAATAGTAACACTGTTTCCTACTATACATGCCATAAGATGTGACTAAGGAAGTTTAAATGAGAAACCTCAGCTGCAAAATACAACCAAATGGCTGTTCGAAGGAGAGGGGATCAATTTAGTTGTGTCAGGTTTAATCCCATGTTGCGCAGCCTCCTTTTGCAGAGGGATTTGTCACCAGAAAGAAAATGCACAAAGCAAGCATTTCTGGACATTCTTTTTCCATCAACAGACCAGCCTTGACAGCTAGATGCTTATTAACAGAGTACATTGATTTTAGGCCATTATATAAAACAACATCTGTGTGAATAAAATTATTAAGAATAACATTTTGCACACACAAGGGAGCTATAGGAATGACACACAGCAACCTCCAGAATACCTTACTCGTGGACTGAAAGACAGTTTGAAAGTGAACCCCGAACCATCAAAGCATGAGGCAGACTGCTTTACCACTTCACCATAGAAATACTTACAACATCCAATCAGTCATCAAGTGCACAAAGAGCTGTTCGTGTGTTGGTTAGGGGCCTATGTTAGATAAGGAGATTCTCTTGTGTGGGTACTGGGGGGGGGGGGGGGGGAACAATGGACTCACTGCCACTCTAACAGGCATGTTAATACGACTGATTAGGTGTGTTTCCTTCATAGTCAAAGGGCATCTGCCTGAGATACGAGGAACCAACAGTCTGCCCACAGATAAGCCAGTTCTGTAGAATGGATGTTAAAATTCAAGTTCTGGATCTACGCCAAAGCCAGCAAGTGGACGAACAAACAGGACTTTCTGTTGCCATTTACAGCCAGGGAAAGCTAAGAGGATCGGGTGATGAAAGGCAGAAAGAGAAGCAAAACTCACATAGGTGATCTTACTGGCCTTCTGAATCCTATAATGTGGCTCCAGATAAGATCTGCAAAATGTACCTAGTTTATTCAAGGTACAATACTGCAGATGAAGACAGTATTTTTATTGTTAATTCTTTAGCATTATGAGCCGTTGCTGCCAATATCATCTAGTAAAGTAAAGTAAAGGTCTACGCCTTTAGGCATGTTGGGGATATAGAGCTAGACCTATATTTTTATAGACCAATCGGCACTTGGTGGATCAAGGCCAGCCACCTTTACTTCCCAGGACTGCATCTTGTACTCACTTAAGACTGGGAGTCAAGGTCATTTTTAAAAAAGTCTGGCATGGAGTCCATCAGGACGTAAACCCACAACCTTCTGATCCGCAGGCTGGTGTCTAGCTGCCAACGCCATGGTGACTCCCGCCAATATCATCTGCCTCCATGAATTAGCCCTCTCTTTTCAGTTAATGACTCCCAAGTGTTTGTAAGTCTGCCTGTGTATTATCTCATCACCATCTTGGTCTGCCTCGTGTTCTACACCCACCCATTCTCTACTGTGTGCAGTTTTTGTCTCTCTGATATCTGCCCTTCCCACTATATGCCCCCCAACCATCACAGTCTATTAGCTCTCATGATGCCAGTAATTAAGTCAAGTCAAGGCAAGCTCCCTTTACACGTCAGTGGTGCATCGGGCACATGGGGCTAGATTCATATTTTTATAGACCAGTCAGCCCTCGATGGGTGATGTGGCCACCATCATGATGGCCGCCTTTACTTTCCAGGAATTTACCTGGTACCCATTTAAGCTGGATTGACGTGGGAATCAAGGTCTTGTTTTCAACAACAATAAAAAAATTCAGCTCCATGTGGATTTGAACCCACCACCCTTGGATCTGCAGACAAGCATCTAACCGATACACTATGGTGGATCCACCAATGTTAGTAAATGGTGAAGATTTAGATAGATTATGAATTTCATTGTTTCTTCTCACTCTCCATTTTCTGCTGTTTGCGTCTTTGAAAGAAGGTTTAGACCAGCGGTTCTCAACCTGTGGATCACAACCCTTTTTTGGGTTAAATGACCTTTTCACAGGAGTTGCCTAATACCATCGGAAAACACATATTCACTGAAGTTATGAAGTAGCAATGAAAATAATTGTATGTTTGGGGGTCGCCACAACATGAGGAACTGCTTTAAAGGTTGCAGCATTAGGAAAGCTGAGAGCCACTGGTTTAGACAGAATAAGAATTTCAACAACAACAATAAATTAAAAAAAAATTGTATATCAAAGTATGTCAAAACACACCTTAACACCATAATATTTTAAACCTCGGCCATTTTCAAAACACGCTTTTTTAAATGACATAAATGTTCTAATTCAAAACAGCAGCCATCATTCTTCATTCACAAAACACTACCACTCCAGATCTTTTTTGTAAAGTAACCTTTACTCAAGGCAAATTGCATATTCAAACATGTAACTAAATTATGCTTTCATTGAAGCAATCAACATAGCAATACTAATATCTTACCTTAACAAACAAGGTAAATAATAATAACAATATAATAATATAAACATTACATAAGAAGCAAATCAGCATTTCTAACCAGTATGGTGAAGTGATGCTGGCAAGAGGGAGAGATTCCGCAAGATTTCAAAGATGCAAACATCATAACTATGTACAAGAACAAGGGTGATCGGAGTGACTGCAATAACTACAGGGGAATATCACTGCTGTGTACTGTTGGAAAAGTGCTTGTGAGAATTGTTATGCGAAGACTCTAGATCCTGGGGGATCGCATTTACCAGAGTCCCAGTGTGGCTTTCGTGGGAACCGATCTACCACAGATATGATATTTTCGTTACGACAGTTGCAGAAAAAGTGTCGCCAACAAAATCAACCACTGTATGTTGCTTTTATTGATCTTACCAAGGCATTTGATTTGGTTAGTTGAAAAGGTCTGTTCAGTGCACTGAAGAAGATTGGGTGTCCACCTACTCTACTGAGTATTATTGAGTCGTTCCACACAGGTATGAAAGGTACAATCAACTCTGATGGTGTAACATCAGAGGAGTTTTTAATAAAAAAATGAAGTAAAGCAGGAGTGTGTACTTGCTCCTACCCTCTTTGGAATATACTTTTCACTTCTTCTGACACATGCCTTTCGAGATCAGAAGAGTGGCATTTTCATTCATTCTCGATCTGACGGCAGCCTTTACAATACACGCAGGCCAAAACCAGGATAAGAAAGGTATTTATCAGAGAGCTGCTGTTTGCAGATGATGCCGCAATAACCACCCACCGTGAGGAGGAGCTGCAGTGTTTACTATCTGCCTTTTCTGATGCGTGCTGTGAATTTGGACTAACAGCAAAAAGAAGACAAAGGTTATGGTGCAAGGTGTCAATGACAGACCTACAGTCTACATTGACTGTGAAGAGCTGGAGACAGTATACCATTTTACCTCTCTGGGTTCCACAGTGAATAGTAACTATAAAAAATCAGGATAGGTAAAGCAACAATAACAATGAGCAGATTGACAAAGAGATTTTGGGAGAACAGAAAGCATACAATGAAAGCAAACACCCTTGTCTATCAGGCTTGTGTTCTCAGCACTCTGTTTTATGGCAGTGAAACTTGGTCAACCTAGTTGCCCCAAGAGAGAAGGCTCAATAGCTTTCACATGCGATGCCTAAGAAGAATACTTGGCATTAAGTGGCAGGGCAAAATCACAAACACTGGGGTACTGGAAAGAGCAGGTACTACAACAGTCTTTTTCATACTCAGTCTACGAAGGCTCAGGTGGCTGGGTCACACCTGAAGAATGGAAGATGGCAGAGTCCCTAAGGACATCCTTTATGGTGAATTAAAGACAGGAAGAAGATGTCGAGGCCAACCCCTACTATGTTATAAAGATGTGTGCAAGTGGGACATGAATGATACAGGTATTGAGGTGGACTCCTGGGAACAAACTGCCATGGACCGTGTTGTGTGGAAAGGGCATATCAGGAAGGGAATGAGACTGAAGGAAGAAATAATTGCAGAAAGGATGAGAGCTGAGCATCTGAAAAGAAACGGATTAAACATAAATGTTGTTATCAATGGTCCTGAAATCCCATGCTATCATTGGGGAAGACTTTTCTTGACACGGGTGGGTCTTGCTAGTCACACTCGCCATCGCCATGGGCTGTGAGTCTCATGCCTCCTCACAGCGCAATATAAAATTTCGTCTGGAAGGACCGAAAGGTGCCAATGGTGAAGTATGTAAAAGTAAAAGGTAAAGCCGGGAGGTGTGAACCAGCGTCATTGCACACGGTTATAAACCATAAGTGCTCTGCCACCAGTGCGGATAGCTGATAAGAAACTGTCGGTCTGTGTCACTGACCGCAGTAACTCTGTAGCTAAAGCCACGTTCCTCCATTTACCCCAGAGTGTCACTCTGGTACCCATTTCCTAGAGGCTGGGTGAACCCTGGGAGCCGCCCGGTTACAAACACTGACTATGGCTGCAGCGAGTCACAGCTGGATTTGAAAGCAAGCCTTGTATCAACTGCGCTAACGCGGCTCCAGTGAAGTATGTGAAATCTCAAAACAATTAGTGATCAGTGAGGATTATCATCACAGATCCATAGGTACTTCCATCTCCTCCCCAGAAGCTCCAGAAGTGTAAAACAACTGATAACGCCTGTTCTGTGTTGGTTACTGAAACCGCTTGTCCCCTTGGTGAAATGTTCACTTCTTGCAGCTCCAGGTTGCTCTCCCATGTCCATCAGTCTAGACAGGGATACAGAGTCATGCCCTTTGCCGTCTTCATTGTCGTGTAAAGTAACACCCATGGAATCGAAAACATCACTTCTGTCCAATATCAGACAATCTATAACAATCGTAGATGTTTTGCATGCTCATTGTCTCTAACACTCACATGACCTGGCACAAAGATGAAGGTTGGGCCAGCCATTAGCAAAGTGCTTAGTGTTGCAAACCGTTCTTGGCTGATGAACCCAGCCTGTATTTTCTCAAGCATATTCATTGAGTCACTGTATGCACGGGTGTGTGAGCTCTAGGGTACCAAGCCATGTTAATGCCCTTGTTACAGCCACAGTTTCCACTGTGACACTACAAGTTGTAACAGCCATTCATCTCCTTGATGGTTTTCCCCCCTAAGCATGCACGTGTGTGAACTCTAGAGTGCCAAGCCATGTTAATGGCCTTGTTACAGCCACAGTTTCCACTGTGACACTACTAGTTGTAACAGCTATCTATATCCTTGATGGTTTTTCCCCCAAGCATGCACGTGTGTGTGAACTCTAGGGTACCAAGCCATGTTAATGCCCTTGTTACACCACAGTTTCAACTGTGACACTACTAGGTGTAACAGCTATTCATTTCCTTGATGGTTCCCTCCCCCCCCCTCTCCCCCAGTATGCACGTGTGTGTGAACTCTAGATTACCAGGCCATATTAATGCCCTCTTTACAGCCACTGTGACACTACTAGTTGTAACAGCTATCTATATCCTTGATGGATTTCCCCCCTAAGCATGCACGTGTGTGTGAACTCTAGAGTGCCAAGCTATGTTAATGCCCTTGTTACAGCCACAGTTTCCACTGTGACACTACTAGTTGTAACAGCTATCTAAATCCTTGATGGTTTTCCCCCCCTAAGCATGCATGTATGTGTGAACTCTAGAGTACCAAGCCATGTTAATGCCCTCGTTACAGCCACAGTTTCCACTGTGACACTACTAGTTGTAACAGCTATCTAAATCCTTGATGGTTTTCCCCCCCTAAGCATGCATGTATGTGTGAACTCTAGAGTACCAAGCCATGTTAATGCCCTCGTTACAGCCACAGTTTCCACTGTGACACTACTAGTTTAACAGCCATTCATCTCCTTGATTGTTATTTCCCTTTAGCTCACTGTGAATGCTCATGCATTTCGCTTGCCTCGAATAATGACCTGTATGTGTAAACTACAACATGACCTTCTTCTGCATCTGCATTTAAAGTGTCCTCTCTGCTAGCAATCTACAGTTATGCAGCTTCTATCAAGTGTGATATGGCATGTAATGTTAATGTTTGGACCAGCAGGCATGGATATCTATTAAATTCCAAAATTAACACCATATAATTGCGTGAAATGAAGAATACAAAATAATATAAATTAAAAATCTGCTGTTGATACAAAATAACTGGCAATAAGAGTATTTTTTAACCGTGATTTAGCTTGGTGTGAAATTATTCATTAATGCTGCAGAGTTGTCTTTCCTTCACTTTCTCTTTTACTACTCTGAATGTTGAAGTAGAGTTTAAGTTCTTGCCCTTCTAGTTACCTTGACCTTAGACACTTGTTACTGCTGAAGAGTTTCTATGTTTCCACTTTGTTTTTTGTCTGCCTGGAGGTTCTACATCTCTCTCCTGTTTCTGTACATGTCACATACCCATATACACCTTTGTATATGCCATTTGTTTTTGTGCACGCCTTAGTTTCAGCTAACAAAATGGAATAAATCTAAAACACAAAATACTAATCTTAAATATCTCATTAAATAGCAACTATATTTCCAAGCATATCCATGAGACTGAATAAAGCAGCCATACTAAAAACCCACAGCTCAGATATATCGGCCATGTTTAAAGACACAGTACACATATAAAAAAACAATGAAGAGAGAAAGTTGAAGGCAGGTGAGCAGAAACACAATGGAAAGGTAGCACTCAGGCATGGATGAACAGCAGTCTTTTGAAAGCATATTATCAGAGCGACAGAAAGAATATTTTGGAGGCAGCATTTAAAAGGTGACCGAAAGTTAATATCTGGGTGCACTGTTGGCATCTTGCTGTCCTTTCCGATGATCATGTTTCCACTGTGTTATATATATATAATGAGGCATGAAAATCACAGCCCATGGTGATGGCAAGCCTGACTAGCAAAGACCAGCTCATGTTCCTCAAATCAAATATGTGTCAGAGCCCCAGTGCTTTGGCAGCCACACACCGATGCAGTCATCTCCCCCTGCACTTACCAAGACACCATTGTTGTAGTCAATCTAAGGAAGAAATAATGGGCTGTTCTATCACACACGTCAAATAAAAGCATTACGTACTTCTTACAACTAATGCAAACTAAATTAATGAGTATTTCAATGACAAATGTTGGTAAATGTTTTTTTTTTTTTTAAATGTCTGTATAGAAAGAAGCAGAAAGATAGAAGGACACATTAGACAAAATAAAAATTGAAAGCTACAGTTGATAGCTAGGAATAGAACCTTTCACCTACAAATAGTATGTGTGTCTCGCTGTGGAAACAAGTGTACCAAGATAAATGACCAACTAGGCACCCCTGGAAAAAAAAAAAGGGTGTCTTTATTGGCCAATTCTTTCATACAGCTTGAAATGCACAACTATGAAATACGGACAGAAGTTGTCTCAAACCATTGAAATGACACCATATGTCACAGAAATTTAAATTAAACAAGCAGATGTCGAATAACCTATTTACTGACTTTAATTATAACCCTGTAAGGAACATAAAGTATATACATAAAAACAGAGTAGAGATAATTATATCCTCAAATGAACATTAAAAAAAAAAAAAAGTTATAAACAGAAGAATACCACAAACAGAGTAATCAACAAACACACTGAGTTGCTTCTACAGACTGTATGGAAATAAGGAGGTAAAAAGCAATAATAAATAAACCAGTTATAAAACAAATTTTTCTTCTCTTAAATACCTATCTGAGCAGCTGAAATGCATACTAAATGGACCAAAGGTACAGTAAAAAAAGTGCAGTCTCCGAAAAAGAAAATACTTCTCCAATTACAAACTGAAGGCAATGGAACTGGAGGACACATTCTCCATATTACTCAGTGAATGCAGCTTTTAGTCTGAAGTTGTTATACTGACAGATGCAAGCTCAGTATTGCAAGCAATACAAAATAATAAGCAACTACAGTTCTACAAACTTAGACCTCTGATGAATCAAATGGAACAAGTTACTAAAGCAGACCGTGCTCCAGAGGATTTCAGGCCATGGCAACAAGGAAAGGAAAAGCAGACTACTTAGCAGAAACTGGAAATAATGCACAACAGCCAGATGCACGATACACTTATGAGGAAAATAAAACCCCAGATCAAGCCACACTCCTCAAGAGCCAAATAACATCCTCAAATTAAAACAAAGACCTCAGTTTTTAGACTGCAAACAACAGACTCCACAGCCACCAATGCAAGAAATTTCAGATTTATGACTCAGACATTTGCTCACGTGGACAGACCCTACAGAATACTGAACATATGCTTCAGACTTATTCTCTGAATGGAGCAGAGAGGGCTTGGGTATTTCTAGTTAGCATTCAGGTGCTAACCAAACTGAATGGATCAGTGGAAGACATGCATCACTGTTCTTCACAGAGGTCTATGGCTTTCTTGTCTAAAAACCACTGGCAGAGGGAACAGAAAGAAGAACACAAATTTTAAAAGACAAAAATTAACAAGAAAATGTGTAAAGACAGTAACAGCACTAAACTTTTATCAAACAACAAAACAGGGTTCAGCTATTTCACACATTTCCCACAGACAATGCCATATTTTTCTATGTATAAGACACCCCCACGTATAAGATGACCCCTATTTTTCAAAGCCCGAAATTAGGAAATATATATTTTAAACACTTTGTACAACACAACCCCTAATTTTAAACTTAAAGAATTTAGGAATACATATTGTCTTATACACAGAAAAATATGGTACATGACAACAAACATTCTGTACAGACCAAGTGGAAATCGTAAGAGAGGCAAATAGACTGTGGGAATAACAGAGTCCCCGGGAACCTCCAAACATGAGTAACACAAATGGCACTCACCAGCAGTTTAAACTCCACCATGACAGCACAAGGTACAAGAGGATAAAGATGAGACAAAATGAGACAATTTAGTAACATACCTTGGCAATTTCTTTATCATGCACAGCCAGTGTGGTGATTATATCCGGGTCTGTGGTCGGATGCAGCACTTTGATGGATCTGTCACCCGAGCATGTATAGATGGCACCACGGGTACTCACAACTCCAGTCATTTTCTCAGTATGGCCAATGTCATAGGACTGAGAATAGATAGGCAACGGGTCAATTTCCGAATATTAAAATCTAACATCAAATCAGTAGAGCTGTATAGATCAGAACAATAAAGAACGACTAAAACAATTAGTACTAAACTACAAAAATTCATTTCTGTGGACAACAGGGAGAATTGAGTGATATGACTGAATCATTAATATGGAGTTTTGGGAATGAACTAAACAAATTCTGGTGAATAAAGAGGTGTTGAATAAAACACATACAAAGAAAAAAAAACATGATAATAATATACTTAAAATATCCTTGCACATTTAAACAGCCTAGGAAAGAGAGACCTAAAAAAAAAAAAACACGTGGAATATGTAATTAGTTCTTGGTATCTTCCAGCTTTTTTCAGACAACAGAGTTTCATTGTGCTAGGTATACAGAGGTATGGAAATAACACCCTTGGTGATACCTATTTAGGCTAGGGATGAAGCTCCTCCTTTCCACAGCACAAAGCCTGGGCACTTTTACCAAGACCACACACTGACCACTCAGTATGGTCTCTCTCTCCTGACCTGCTTTGTTAACTCCAAAGGAAAAGTAACATCAATGTATTTGGAATGAAGCATGCTACAGAAGCTGCCTGATCAGAAGAGCAGTGCTCTGTATGTTCACCCATAGGAACCTAAATCCCAGATCACCTGCCAACCAAGGCTAGAAGCCTAGTCTGCCCTGCCCTGCCAGAACATGGTTTTCAGCTTAAATGAATAATTTAAAAAGAAAAAAAAATTAAAAGGCTGCACACGCCATAATGAATGAAAAATGGGTCTTTTACTACTGCTTACATCATGACCCCCCCCCCCCACCCCCCCGCGCGTTCTGTTGTTGGGGGGAGGGAGGGGGGGACAAGCACGTCGTATAACTTGGCTAAGTTTGGGGATTTTCCTTTGAAGTCGGAGTGCATCTGCCTGAGAAGCAAGGAACCAACAGTCTGCACACAGATAAGCCAGATCCTGTAAAATGGATGTACATGCAAACCTCAGGTTCTGGAAAAAGACTAAAGTCCAGAAGTGTCAAACAACCAGAACTTTCTACCAGAGTTTACAGCCAGTGTACGCCAAGAAGAAGAAGAAGATATCATGAACTGGCAAGAAGCTATAATGAAACATCTAGACTTACACCAACATGTTGAAACAAGCCGTCTGTACCATCATGCAGATGCAAAGTCCCTGTCCTGTCACCGAACCACAGTTGGTTCTCAGTGTAGCTCATACACAGGGGGTAGTTTTTCAGCTAGAACCAAATAATAAACACGTATTACTGCAGTCAAATATTCCAACTGTTTAGGCTATCAATGTAAGACACCCAAGATAATGAATATCTGTTACTTTACTTTACTTTACTTTTTCCTTCCACGTATGCCGTTAAGCGTTGTGGGGAGATGCAAGTTCCTGTCATAAGCAAGGCGGGCAGCATCTGATGTTCTGAGGCCATGCTTTTGGCAGGTTTCGGAGACCCCGTCAATCCACAGTTTCCTTGGTCTTCCTCTTGCCTTATATCCTGAGCTTCTTTGGTTGAAAATTTGTGATGTTATTTGATCATTTTTCATCCTGGTTAGATGTCCAAACCATTTCATTCTTTGATGTTCTTTGTAGTCTAAACATGGTGTAGTTTTGACAGTGTTTCTAATGTCTATGTTCTTTATCCTGTCTATTCTGGTCTTATTCGCTGCTTTTCTTAGACATTTCATTTCACAGGCTTCTATTTTTCTTTCATGGGTCTTGTTGATTGTCCATGTCTGGCACTGGTAGCAGAGTGTTGGAATGAAGATGGTGTTTATCAATTGTCTTTTGGTCTTCATGGTTATATCTGGATGTTTAAGCAGAGGTGATAGTTGGTATGTGACAGCATTTGCTTTCTGTATTCTTGTTTCTATCTCTCTGTCCATTCTTCCATCCTCTGTAAATATACTGCCCAAGTATTTGAACTCTTTGGTTTGCTTGATTTTGGCACTTCCAACATTTATATTCAGTGGCCTGTGTGTTCTGCTGATCTTCATAACTTCTGTTTTTTCTGTACTGATTCTCATATTATGTTGTAAACAGCTGTTGTTGAGAGTAGTCAGATGTTCCTGTAGATCATATTCATTTTGATACAGTATGCTTTGATCATCAGCAAAAAGTAATTCGTTTATAGCATACACGTCTGGGTTTGCTTCTACAGTGATCTTATCCATGTATGTTATGAAAAGTAATGGTGACAGTACACATCCTTGTCTGACACCAGTTGTGACTTTGAACCATTCAGAAAGACCACTAGATGTTCTTACTGCACTTTCACTTTTTTCATAGAGGGCTCTGATGTTGTCTAATAATTGACCCTGCACTCCGTAATCGTCAAGAATTCTCCACAGCACATCTCTGTCCACACGGTCGAATGCCTTCTCTTGATCTACAAAGACCACGTTCAGCTCTTTATCGTATTCGAGTGTCTTTTCACAGACTTGTCTTAGTGCAAATATGGCATCAGTGCAACCTCGCCCTTTCCTGAAACCGAATTGTGCTTTACTCAGTAGAGGTTCAACCTTTGCTCTTATCCTACCTTCTAAGATCTTTGCATACATTTTCCCCACATGACTTAGTAAAGATATTCCTCTATAAGTTCCACATTCTCTCTTGTTTCCTTTTTTCTTCCAGATAGGTACTACAACTGATCTTTGCCAATCCACTGGTACCTTTCTCTCTGCCCATGCTCTATTGAAAATTCTCTCCAGCCAGGTGATCATAGTGTCCCCTCCAGCCTGGATGACTTCTGTTGTTATTCCGTCGATACCAGCTGCTTTGTGTCTTTTACTTGTTTTGATAACTTTCTCTACCTCATCCCGCAGGATATGTGGTTCTAGATGATCTGGAGCCCTTGAATGGAATTCTGCTGTTTCATGTACTCCCGACGGGTTCAAAAGTTCTTTAAAATATTCCTCCCATCTTTTTTTAATTTCTTTTTGGCTGAATAATGGTTTTCCATTTTTATCGTTTATGACTGATGTTGGATTGAAGCTTTCTTCTCTTAATCGCATCGCTTTCACACTCTTATAAAAGTCTCTTGATGATTCTGTACATAGCTGTGTTAGGTGTTCACCATACTTTTTCCATGAATCCTCTTTGGATTTCTTTATTGTTCTCTTGGTGTCTCTTCGAGTTAGTCTGTACCTAATGTAATCCTTTTCGTCTTTTGTTTTTAACCATATTTGAAACATCTTCTTTTTATTTGACACTGCTTCTTTGACTTCTTCATTCCACAAAGCGGTACCCTTTTTCTTGCCTTTGCCCGTCTTTCTGGTACCACACTTGTCTTTTAATATCTTCGTGATGGTTGATTTATAATAATCCCATTCTTCTTCAATTCTTACTGGTTCCTTGGCAATATCTGCAAAAGCCTTTGTTATTTCTAGTTCAAATTCATGTTTGATATTCTCTTCCTCTAATTTCTTAGTGCTGATGATTTCTTCACGTTTCTGTTTATGTAGACTGTTTCTACTTGAGTTGCATATGTTCATAACTACTGGGCGATGGTCTGAATCCAGTCCCGCATTTGGGACAGCTTTTGAGTCTCTTACCTTCCTCTTCTGCCGTTGTCTGACTAGTATAAAATCAATTTGTGACGCTTGATCTAAGTTGTTCCACTTGTACCACGTTTTAACCTGACTTTGGCGATGTTGGTAGAATGTGTTGGTAATGTAGAGATCTTGTTCAGCACACAAGTTTAGCAGGTGTTCTCCATTTCTATTGCAATCTGTGGTTGTGTCGCTAAATGGGCCAAGGTATCTCTCCCATGGTGATCTTCTTTTACCTACCCTACCATTAAAATCTCCCATTACTATGATGTCCTCTTTCTCTTTAACATTATTGATGGTGTCCGTAAGTCTCTCGTAAAAGTCTTCTTTTTCTTCTTCAGAGTAACTATCATTACAAGGTGCATATATCTAAATAATCGTTGTAGTCTTACTTCCTTCTGTCAACTTGATTAAAATAATTCTTTCTGATATAAATTCTGTTCCTGTTATTAATTTTGCTGTCTCGGGATGAAGTATAAATCCGACACCATGTTTTGCCCTATCTTTAGTGGGTACTCTGCTCCATACTAAAACATAATTTTCATGTATTTCTTTCGTATTATATCCTTTCTTTCTTGTATCCGCAAGACCCATGACGTGTATATTTTTTCTTTTCATGAAATCCACTATTTGTGGCTCTTTGTTGGCAATACCACATATGTTCCATGTGCCTATGTAAGTCGTTTTTCTGTCTCGTCGTCCTTTAACGTTTCTAGTCCATTTTCCGTTTGAGGCTATCCGTTTATTTATCTCCTTTCTAATTTTCGTAGCAATAAAAAATCCACTGCCGGCGAATATCTGTTATTCATTTAAAATGATATGTCAATATAGTTAAAGTATACATAATTTTTTATATTCACAAATCTAGACTTTCAGAGACACTATTTTGCATGGTGTGAAGATTGCGGCGTTCAGAGAGGTTTCCGAGTGCAGTCACCAAGCAAAATGAAAGCCACATGCCAGAGAAGTCAATTACCATGTGTAGTACAAGCCATCTATTCATTCAATTTGCTGGACAGGGAATTAACTGATCCTGGGACACTGACAATGGCCTGCGTCCGTTGTGTTAAATATTCAAGCAGTCAACCCCTCCTAAAATGGGTAACAAGAAGCATCCTGAGAAATAAAGATCCTTGATGTGATAATGACCCAATCGTTTACTTATCCCAATCGTTTACTTGATCCAATCGTTTACTAAGTGTCAATTGGCTTAAAAATATCAGACTAGAATCATATGCTCAGTGTGCTTTATGGTGTTTAAAAAAAAGGTCTTTCTTCTACTTCTTCAGGTCCTCTTCTACCACTTCAGGTGTCAAAGGAGATATAAGGTCCTGCTTCGTGTGTCGAGGAGATATAAGGTCCTGCTTCAGGGTGTCGAGGGAGATATAAGGTCCTGCTTTGTGTGTTGAGGGAGATATAAGGTCCTGCTTTGTGTGTTGAGGGAGATATAAGGTCCTGCTTTGTGTGTTGAGGGAGATATAAGGTCCTGCTTTGTGTGTTGAGGGAAATATAAGGTCCTGCTTTGTGTGTTGAGGGAGATATAAGGTCCTGCTTCATGTGTGGAGGGAGATATAAGGTCCTGCTTCATGTGTCGAGGGAGATATAAGGTCCTGCTTCATGTGTCGAGGGAGATATAAGGTCTTGCTTCGTGTGTCGAGGGAGATACAAGATCCTGTTTCATGTGTCGAGGGAGATATAAGGTCCTGCTTCGTGTGTCGAGGGAGATATAAGGTCCTGCTTCGTGTGTCGAGGGAGATATAAGGTCCTGCTTCGTGTGTCGAGGGAGATATAAGGTCCTGCTTCGTGTGTTGAGGGAGATATAAGGTCTTGCTTTGTGTGTCGATGGAGATATAAGGTCTAGCTTCGTGTGTCGAGGGAGATATAAGGTCTTGCTTCGTGTGTCGAGGGCGATTTAAGGTCCTGCTTTGTGTGTCGAGGGCGATTTAAGGTCTTGCTTTGTGTGTCAAGGGAGATATAAGGTCCTGCTTCGTGTGTCGAGGGAGATATAAGGTCTTGCTTTGTGTGTCGAGGGAGATATAAGGTCTAGCTTCGTGTGTCGAGGGAGATATAAGGTCCTGTTTCGTGTGTCGAGGGCGATTTAAGGTCCTGCTTTGTGTGTCGAGGGCGATTTAAGGTCCTGCTTTGTGTGTCGAGGGCGATTTAAGGTCTTGCTTTGTGTGTCGAGGGCGATTTAAGGTCCTGCTTTGTGTGTCGAGGGCGATTTAAGGTCTTGCTTTGTGTGTCGAGGGAGATATAAGGTCCTGCTTCATGTGTTTTTCTGGCTGCTTTGACCATAGGCACATCATGGTGCTGTAGAGTTTCCATAAAAACTTGAAACTCTTCATTCCTATATAATAACTGTGCCAGAGTCCATTCGGCACACGGCACTGTGATTATGTGTCGCTCTTTTTAATTTACCACTGGGCAGTGTAAAAGCATAAATTCACAACTTGAAAGTGTTTCCAAATCTCTATGTTATTATAACAATCATGTAGTGAATTAGTTTATTATGTAATGTTGTTAAAAGCATAAAAATAGTATTTTCATGAGCCTTACAGGGTTACCGAGGATTTGTTTGAAAACAAAAGACTGCTGAATGGTCGTCTTCACATAGATTAACTCATCATCATCATGTAGTAGGTCTTTTGCAGAATGTAACTCTTATAACAGTCTGCCTGAAAGAAACTTGGTCTCTCGCAAGCTCTCTTGCCTCGTGCTGTTTCTTACCACCTAATGTATCATTTATATCCTATGCCCATCTTCATGCCAGTTGGTAGCTGCTCCTCTTTCCTGTTACCATGTCATTCTCTATTATTCTTTGCAATCTACCATGGCACTTAATATGGACAAAATATTTTACTTTCTGGGATAGGATGCTGTTAACTAACCAATATTCCTCAGTGTTAACATCTTCTGGAATGTCAGTATGTCTTCTTGGTCCATGACAATCTGAGAAACTTGTGAAAGCATTTCAGATCAAAAGCCCCTATGTTCTTCCTAAATCTTGTAGATCAACCAGAAGCCTTAAATTCAAATTAAAAGATCAAGTTGACTAGATTTACTTGGAGCTGGATGAAGCAATTAATGAAGCAGATTTGTTCCCAACATTTAGTCAAGGTTCAACAAGGGTCTGTTCTGAAATGCACCTCATGCAAAGCATCCAATGAAAATCAGCTGACACAAAGAGAGGAAAGAGTATTTTTTTTTTTTAAAGTCAGTTCTAGTGCTATTCTTATTATACTTTAATAACTCTTTGTGGACTAATCAGCAGTTAACTGATGTTTGAATTTATCCCGATCAGACTATTGACCAGTATACTGGCGCTGTTTCATATGCAGGAAAAACTAATTTTTACGAACGTTTTGATATCTAGGATTAGTGAGAGGAAGTCTTTTCGCTTAACTGGCATGGTGTGTGCTTCACTTTCTGATTTTTTAAAAATTATTTAGAAGTGAGACAATTTTTACATTATTTTTCTACACTAAATGATAAAGGAAAAAGGTCTAGAACTGTTCACAATGCTCTGTCATTGTTGAACCTCAGCCACATAATGAAATAGTCTTGATATTATAATTCATAATGAATGTGACAAACCTGTGTTGATAAACAGGTTAGGATGAAGATAGAACACAATATTTCAATCTGATCATCTGTTTTGGGATCAGCTGTTTTCACGATTTCAATTGTTGTGAAATCTGATATGTCATAAAAAATCGTCATAACATGTAAAATCTCAGCATTTAAATTAATTTTTTCAAATAAAGACTAGCTGATAAATAATTGAATAGAGAAGGCATGTGAATTCTTAGAAATGGATAGCAGCGTGCCGGACAAGTAAAAAATAAGGTAAGCACACAATTTTGTTAGTAAATAATCTTCATATGTGTCCAACATCCTTGAAGGTTGTATGACTATAGTAATATTTTGTCGTAATACTGTCATTTAAATAGTTTAGATTTATTCTGCACTCATTTCTCTTTAATTTGATACATTACATGTCCCTAAACAGCCAATACTTTTTCTTTGGGAAGGTTTTTAGCTATGTCATGTTGCAGTAAAAAAAAATCTGCTCAAAATAAATGCTGTCGAAATCCCAGAAAAAATGTGGTCATGAAAGAGTTAAAACTACAAAATTATGAGTAATATGAGCTTATATAAGGTTCTTTGTGTGATGATACTTATTGTTTGTCATCAATGACGACGATGTTATCATGTCCTACCATCATCATGAGCTGCACCGAAAAGGATAGGCTGTCATGTTTTGCCATTTCACACGATCACCAGAATCATGAATCAGGTCAATGTTATCTCATCCCATCCAGGTGGTCAAGCCATCCAGGTATTATTCCTCATGCTTTCTTTTCATCAATCTTGTCATATATCTTGAGTCCAATCCTTCTCATAACATGAAGGGCAGGGGGAAGAGGGAAGGAAACAACAGACTGTCTACATCTGTTTGTTTTACTCACTTTACAACTTTAATGAGTCTTGATGAGGACTGTTTAATTTTCTATCGCTCAAGGAAACTGTTTGCATTCTTCTCAAAAACCTCATTTCTATAGCGAAGTAATGTTTTTTTTTTCCAGCTTGTCTGGTTCTTGTTCCTGTCTAACATGCATACAACAACAACACAGATTCTATTTGCCCTTCAACGTGCTCCTACCTTGAACATGATGAAAATCTTGCCAGCTCGACGGTCAAATACAGAAACAGACTTGTCCTCACTTCCTGATATGACAAAATTGTCATTCCCAGCAACACAAAGTACCGGCTGTGTGTGGAAAGTCTCCGATCGGGCAGCTGAAGTGCGATGGTCAAAAAAGTACACCTTTCTGTCCGAGCAACTGGCAATAGTTTCATTATTTTCTGCATACAGGCTCAACACTGAAGAGTGACATCTGTGAATGAAAATTTAAAACAACAAATTATCTAGTTTGGTCTTACTATGTTTGTGGGACCCCATTTAAGGTGGGAGTGGGGGTGAGGGGTAAACTAGACAAAATCTAAAAGGCTACAAATTAAGGATCCGCGGAAATTGTATGTGTTTGGCACAGATCTCACACCCTAGATGTAAACAACATGCCAACCACCCTTTTCAGGAGAAGCACAGAAGGAGGAAGAAAAGAAGAGAAGAAGAAGAAGAAGAAGAAAAAGAAGGAGGAGGAGAAGGAGAACAACAACACCTGCTCTCCTGGGCCCAAAAGAGCAAAGTAATTTTCAACAGAATGCACCATGATATATAACTGTCAGAAATTGTCTAATAGAACTGATGAAATGTCACTCAGGACATACCAATTTAGGCTCCATCTCCCTCAGAAGGTGTTAAAGAAAACTGATATTTAGAGTTCCAGGGCCAGCTGATTACATATGCCTCTTCCTTTCCTACAAAATTACGTGGTAGCCAATTTAGGATAGCTCGAGCTGGAAGCCAAGGTCAATTCTGAAAAAAAATATCTCGATTAAAAATTGTAACCCTTGACCTTCAGGCTGGCATGCAAGCATCTAGCCATTATATAACCGTGGCTCCCGTTGTTAGCAGATACTATTTAATAATTTCCTTCAGCGATACCTTCTGCCTTTTCTTTGCCTCTCATCCACACTGGCTACAAAGCTTTGCAAGAATTGGATACCACCTGGTGACTTCCTTTTCTTATTGCACCATTCCCTATACTTTCAGAAAAAAGGATTATACCACACACACACACACAACAAAACTTTTTTTTTTTTAAGTTATCCCTAATTAGAGGGTGTTATAAACCAACCCAAACATTTGTTGGCTGTTTCTAGGCACATTTTCACATTCAGTAGTTTGCCACTGCTTTCTGAACGGTCGAGTCTAGATACCAATGTCAAAATCAGCACAGAGAATTTGCTGCAAAATGCTTGCAGTTTGAACTGAACAAGGTGTATTAGAATTACAATCCGTGTTCACAATCCATAAAACACAGATGCTGACAAACTAAAGTAACCCAACAACAAACATGATAAGGAGGCTCAGTTGAATTAAAAGACAGATGCACACAGAAACAAGTGATGGGTTTTCACATTCACATACACGTCTTAACCTTTTCTGTCACAAAAGATTCTTTATATGGTAAAACTTTGTTTACATGAAATCCAATGTATGTGAAAAATCAAGAGCTCGTGTTAAAAAACATTTCTGCTTACCAGAGACTGAAATATGCAAAAAATACAAGTATATTCCTGCTGGGACCAAAATACTGTTCATATTAGACAGTGTGTTCATCTTAAGTGAGTTCATTTTGTACAAGGCTCTATGTAATCATCATCATCATCATCATCAACCACTTCTGCCATTAAGCGTCGTGGGGAGGAATAATTTGCGATCCAGTGCACGTTGGCTGCCACTGGCTATTGTCATGCCGTGAAGGCGTAGAGTGTCTTTAATGTTGTCGATCCATGTTTTCCGCAGCCGTCCTCTTGCTCTTGTAGCTGATCTTCTGAGATGTAGTGCTTGTGATGGTATTTGATCTTGCGGCATTCTAACAAGATGGCCAAACCACTTGATCTGCAGTTTCTCGATGAATCTAGTACAAGGTATCATTCCCACAATTTGCCAGATAATTTCATTATTCACTCGATCTTGGATGATTAGGTTGGCAGGCGATAAAATTAAATCTCACAATAAAAGTCAGATTTAAAAATAATGACCTTGGCATCCCGGTCAACCCCGCCTAAAATATGTATTAGGCTCCCCCCGTGTGGGTTCCAGGGCCCCACTGTGGGAAAAACAAGAACAGACACACAGCCTTCTCAACAAGCAGGTCGTAAGAGTAGACTAACTGGGAGTTTCCTTAAAAGCCGGAGTGCATTTTCCTGACAGGCAAGAAACCAACAGTCTGCATGCAGATAAGTCATATCGGTAAAAAGAATGTACATGCAACACTCAGGTTCTGGAACAAGTCTAAGTCCAGAGGTGCGGTGGATCAATAACCAGAAATTTCTGCCAGAGTTAACGCCGGTGAATGCAAAGAAGAAGAAGATGTACTAGGCAAAGTCCTGGGATGTAAAAGCGGTGGGCATGATGTTGACTACATCACCCATCGATTGGCAGATTCGTCTATAAGAATGTGAGTCCTGCCTCATACGCCCATGCGTCACAGGCATGAAAAGGTTTTCCCCTTGTATTTTTTTAGGGCAGCAGAAGGTCAAGTAATGAAATTTTGAAAATTGGGTTCATCCCGGTCCAGAGGACTGAGCCCAGGCATAGAAATATTGTTAACACAAAACAGATGGCATTTATCTGTGGGCCACTTGCAAGGCCGCCAGTTGAAAAGCCCTGCCCTAGAATAAAAAGTTAAAATCAGAGTACAGCAGGTTAATATAACACTGCCTTGGACAAAAAGAGTTAAAACTCGAATGTTATATAAATGATTTAAAACTCACTTAAAGTTTGAAGCCAGCTGGCATCCTGCTTCCACATCAAACATTCTGACATAAGTGTCCCATGATCCAGTCACAATGTTGTTTCCTGCCGAAGCTATGCTCCAAATCCAGCCCTAGATCATTGTATTTGAAGTACCAAAAAAAAACCTATATGATTTTACATACAAATGAACTCTGATATACAATATTTATACACATTAATTTTTGTTTCAGAACAAAAATAATCAACCTCCAGGCAATTTAAACATGATGTCCTTTTATAACTTTCTATATGGCTGTTATAAAACTTAATCAAAGAGGGGTGTAAAAATTGTAACATAACATAAACATGATATTCTTTTTTAATCTATGGCAACAGGATAAATAAATGCAATCATTATTTACCTTTGACAGCTGGAAATGTAAACATTATATTTCTTATCTATCTCCGGCAACAGGACAAACAAACTTGATATTTATCTCCGACAGCAGAAAATGTAAACTTGATATACCTTATTCATCTCAGACAGCAGGAAATATAAACAGATATTCCATATTCGTCTTCTTTATCAGAAAACATAAAGATGGTATTCACAATTTGTATTTGAGAGCTGACGATCCTAACATAAAAGTGAGGGAATAACCAGGAACCAACCTGATGCACCACTCTGTCAGTGTGACACAACATGTCTTGCATCTGTACCTCATCACTATCAGGTCCCGAGTACTTTGAGAAATCAATCAAGTTCAAGGTACGGCTACGGTCCCCACACACAACCAACTGGCCATCCTGAAACATGACAGTGAATTATTCTAATTTACACTCTCACCAAAATCTATAATAAATCTACACAAACTATTCTACAGAATGTTGCATTAATAATCGTCATCACAGCACTCAGGACACCCCCCTAAGAGTTTTAATTCTGATGGCACCAGTAACTGTCGTCTGATTGTATATCCACCTGGTCTTTCCTCTGAGTGTTCAGCGCCGGTGGAAGACATTCATCTGGACTGGACAGTAGTCAGAAGTGGAAGCTATGTAAATGACAATGCTACTAGACTATTATCCCACTTCTGACAATATGAAGAGAGAGGGGAGAGTTGTGAATATATTTTATATTGCAAAACAGTAGGGACAACAATTTTGTTGATTGTTTCCATCCCTAGCTGCTGAAAAGCCGAGGAGAGATTCCTTGTTTCTTTTGGCAGGACGAGCTTCCAAACCACTGCCAGGCTGGTCGTAGCTGATGATTAAAGTGCCCTAAGGAAGATCTTGGTGCTTGAGACAAATCCAACGTTCCACCTCATTCGCTGAAACGGACGACCCTCTGGGAGACTTTAGGTGGTAATTGTTGTGTTATTTCCCACTGATCCTCTCTCGACGACAGTTTCATGTTACTATCATTTTTATCTTTCATCTACTTAGTTTGAATATTGTATTTCAAAAGTAAATAGATGATTGGCTTTTACTTCAATTTTAATAAACATTTCTATGATTGATTTACATTCATAGTTAAAGTTTAATTTTATTTCTAGATGTATGTATGGTGTCAGTGCTGTCTACCAATATACCTATTCTAGATGGGGGCTTAATTTAAATACCAGAAAGGGAAATTGTCGGGAGGGGTAATCTGCTCTGTCTAAGTGTTTAGGCATCTAAATTCCCTTATCCCTTTTCTGAGGATATTCAGGCAGCTCACTTTCTTTAGCGAGCCAATTCGAGTCTGTATCTGAGTTTCCAGGGACACTGTCGGCTCTTTGCACCAAAAGACAGTTTGTCTCGGTTTCTAACAAGATAACACCACCTTAGTGAGTGTAAAAGAAACCTGTTCCACGACAGTATTAAAAGAAATTGGAACAGCTAAAGCATACCAGAGTCATTTTGGATCTGAAGCTTCAACTTCATCATCCAAGCTAAGTTTATCCCGTTGATCTTGTGAGGCAGACTTCAGTGAAGATGAGGACATGATTCTATAGGGTAAGTCATATCAATAGCTATGTAATTTGTGACTCTTTCCATTTGGATGTTTTTTCTAGATGTTTTCAACGGAATTTTAGATGTTTTATATATTTTTTGACTCTGTTTTGGATGTTTTTTGTCAAAGAATAGTGGCAACACTGCTCACAACATCCAGCCTGTCATACATCAGTTTACCATCAAGCAGTGCAGAACTGATGTATTCTAACTGATATTCTACTCAGAGGAAGTGTACAGGGTGAAAGATGTATGTATCTATTTTCTGGTTACTAATAATTTAATTGAAACAAAGTATAAACACGCAAAAAACCTATACACTGATTACAACATCCATTTGATGAGGGAGAATCATAAAAATATGACAAGAAATGCCAGAAGGTTTAGTAGTAAGTAAAAGATAAAATTTCATAACAGATAAACAAGAAAACATTGAGCTGGATTACAGAATAAATGAATGAATGACTGAATGAGTCAAGAACTGACATCACTGCACTCAATGCATTCCCAAACATACTCCGTCTCCTTCAGTAAACAAAGAAGAGTCAACATACTAACAGTACCATTTGCAAGCTGATCAAAAGTCTGCGTGTTTCTCCTCAGTATTGAATATCTTCCAGAACCTTTCCCTCCCCACCCCCTTTCAATAAGACTTTCAATGTATGGATTTTCTATCTATTCTATTGCACTGTCCGTTGTGATCCCTGAGAATCTTCACCACATCGGCTTTATCATAATGTAGCTCACTGCTCACAGGAGCGGCAAAAGCTCATCTATCAAATTGCTTCTTAACTCATACACCTGAATGTCTTAGACAGAAATTCCATTATATTATCTTGATCTGAGTCTTGTCAAGTAATGCAAGCCACTCTTTGCAAGGGACACCGATTTCCATTTTTCCGAAGCATGCTCAGTGAGTCTGTTACAATTACATGTCGGGCTGTGCTGCTACCAAGCCATCAGAAAGCTGTGATTACCGCCTCCACCCTAATCTCTTTTCACGGGCACTAACAGAAAGGAAATAACACATCTGGTAGAAAATCTGGTTCAGTACCACACACAGATGTATATTATGCTTGTTGCTGTTGAAGCTGAGGAGTGGCTGACCAAGCAATTAAAAGTGCAGGGCTCTCATGTGGCAGACCTGGGTTTTAAACCACTGTAAGGCTGTGGATTTTTTCTGTCGGGGGAAAATAGAATCCTAACCTGCACAGTTCATGGCGATAGCACTAGCTATGTGGCCCTAAATTCTCAAGCTCCAAGCTCATACAGACAGTACTAGCCATGTGGCCCTAAATTATCAAGCTCATAGAGACAGCACTAGCTATGTGGCCCTAAATTCTCAAGCTCAAAGCTCTTAGAGACAGCACTAGCCATGTGGCCCTAAATTCTCAACATAAGGCTGATAGAGACTTTGTGCTGTTGTTATAGACTGAACCCCATGTAGGCTTTTGTCCATGTGCTGAAAACCAGAATGTACAAAGTGACACAAATTTATGACGTGCGGTGTACTTGTTTGATTTAATTGTTATTTGTGTTTAGTGATGTTACTTATGGAACACAGCTTCTATCTTATCTCAGCCATGCACCCCAAAGGACACCAGTTACCTCATAACCACAATGTGCCCCAATATAACTTCTTCTCACAGTTCAAAGGCTGTAAACTGTGGTTGAAAGTTGTAACTGTTCATCCATTTCTGGACTTTGCTCTTGTTCCGTAACTTGATTTTTGCATGAGCATCTGTTTTATAGATATAGATTATTTGTTTGCAGACTGTTTGTTCCTCGACTCTCAGGCAGATGTACGCTGACTTCGAAGGAAGCACTCCTAATTATTTGCTTTGTGGGACATGCTTGTTAAGGAGACATTGGGTATTAAAGTGCTATAAGAATGTGTGTTATATTTTGAAATATGGACAATGAACATACAAGCTCAGAAACATCTTCTGGCAGCTGTATTGTAATCTGTGAGAAGAATATAAAGAATATCATGGAATAAAAGAAAAACAAACAACGAGGTCATCCTTGAGGCAGATGAAAACCACAAAGTGTTTACAGACAGTAGACACAAACAATCTACATTTTTTTGGATATATTATGAGAAGCAATAAATGTGAGAACTTAGTGACATCTAGCACTGATTAATGGAAAGGACAACAAGGGAAAGACAAAAAAGATAAATACCTGGATGGCTTAGCCACACGGATGGGGCTGAACAATAGCACACTGACCTGATCCATGATTCTGGTAATTATGTGAGACAGTGAAACATGACTGCCTATGTTTATTGGCATGGCACATCATGATGATTTAAAAAGAGAGAGACAGAGACAGAGATAGATAGATAGAGAGCTTCCCAGTGGGGGTTCCCGGGCCCTATTGTGGGGAAAACAAGAACAGACCCCCTGCCTACCCAAAAGCGTGAGAGTCGATTAATTGGAGAGCTTCCTTTGAAGTCGGAGTGCATCTGCCTGAGAGGCAAGGAACCAACAGTCTGCATTCAAGTGAATGAGATCTGTAAAACTGATGCACAGGCAACACTCAGGTTCTGGAGCAGGACTGCAGTTCAGAAGTGGATGAACAACCAGAACTTTCCGCCAGAGTGTACAGCTGGTGAACGCGAAGAAGAGGGATATATATATATATATATATATATATATATATATATATATATATATATATATATATATATATATATATATATATATATATATATATATATATATATATAGAGAGAGAGAGAGAGAGAGAGAGAGAGAGAGAGATAGAGAGAAACCTTCAAGTCCTATGTTAAGCAGCTCTTACCTTCATAAGATGCACAGCATCTACTCCTCCAAACAGATTATATGAATACTTGAAATGATGCTTGTGACCAGCAGCATCCTTCCACACTCTGTAGTTGTCCTCTCTCTCCACATAAGCATCTACCCAGTTAAAATCTGTGAGGCCTGTATTGATGGTAAAAATAACTCACTTGTGCATGTGTCAAAAATATAGACAAGATGGCTAGGTAATGGTGTATTCATGCCTAGAAATAAAATAATATTATACTGTCTTAAAATGTATTCCCCCCCCCCCACTCTCCCCCCCCCCTTTCCCCTAAATAACGTTAGGACCATTGAAAAAAAAGAGTAAACCGAATGACTCAGTATAATGAAGTATAAACAAAGAATAATGTAACATTGCGTAACATATTCAATCCAAAAACTGGTATCACATTTTGTTTTGACATGTCAGTTCCATATAATTCTAGTTTTGTGTTTCAATCTTCTCCTGTTAATCCTTCATTGTAAAAGCCAAGACTCACAGCCAGTCCCTCAATGCACATATTTTCATTCATTCCTTGTTCTGCTGAGCCATGATATGTCACACAGGACTCAGTCAATTTCTCCATTTCGTTCTATCCTGTGTAAATCACTTTGATATCATAGATGGAATTCGGCCCAGCACCTCCGGTTTTCTCTGGACCTCCTCGTTTCCTCAGTCCCTCTATTTCCCATCTCAGTGCCCTTTGATGACTCTTTGTTCGTCTCTTCTCAGTATACAAGAACAAGTAATGGAATCAGTAGAGAAACAAGATTTTTATGGCCTGGAGAATATGAGGCACCTGGGTGTAACCAGATGGTCTGGCCTGCTCACTACACTCAGAGGAAAGGCAAGACGGACATATAACCAAATTGTGACCTGTACCATCAGTATTGTAACTCTGTGCTGGCTGCTGAAGATGAAGACAGAGCACGCATGGGAATGCCCAGAGTCTTGTGATGTCAATTCTTTACTCAACTAAACTCAACTCTTCTTAGTATGTGCCCAGTATAGCGCCATCGTCTCTGTCTTATATCTGCTGTTACAAGTGGTTGCCCAGACATTTCACTTATTTCTCCACTACTCCTGAATTCCTTTTCCTGCCATTTTCTGTAGCAAAAAGTTTGTTAGGGGTTGGGTAAGCTGACTCCATACCTAACCCTTCTCTTTTCTCATCTGTATGCATTCAAAAAAGCCAAATATGTATAATAGATGAGCACACAAAACTCAAACTCTGGAACCGAACCAAAGTCCAAAAATGGATGAACAACCTGAACTTTCTGCTGGAGTTTACAGCCGGTGAATGCTAAGAAGAGAATAAGATACAATAAAATGATGAAACAAGATATATTATTCTGTGAACAAAGTCAACTGGCAGCTGCATGATGTTGTGGTTAGACACTCGCCTGCAGATTGGAAGGTCATGGGTTCAGGTCCTGAAGGTACCAGACTTCTTTCTTTCAAAAATGACCTCGGTTCCAGAGGCCAAGGTTGATCCAGCCTTGGATGGGTACCAGGTGTAGTCCTGGGAAGTAAAGATGGACGGCAGGATGCTGACCACATCGTCCACTGAGTGCCGATCGGTCTATAAAATATAGGTCTAGCCCTGTATGCCCAATACACCTGAAGGCATGAAAATGGTCCTTTACTGTACAAGGCTAATTCAAGTCAGTCTGAAGTAGTGGTTTAATACAACTACTGCTGCCTCTGCCACTCACAAGATACAGCTGGATATGGTTTCGGCCACTTGACGGTTATCCGTGTCCTCCAGTAGGTTTCATTGGCAAACATGGCATAAAATCTCCGGCAGACGAGGCTCAGGGCAAACCTCAGCACACGAGCCTCCAAGAAACGTGCAATGTGGTAGAGGACATCGTCATCAAGCTGGTCTAAAGTTATGGCACCTGGGAACACAGTACAAGAACAACTGATTATGCAGTAGTAAATCATCTGTTTATTGGTTATTTCATATTTTATATGCTTTCCGTATCTATTTCTGCTCTAGACATTGTATAAGTGTTAATGTAATTGATTAGTTCCATATTAATGTTATTTAAACCCTTTCAGAGTCAAAAATTACATCTACAGTAAATTCTGAACAGAGAAAGAATTAAAAAATAACAACTGATTACATAGGTGATTCTGTCGTGCAAAGTAATTCTTTCTATTTTGTACAGGTATAAATTAAGGGATGTGTGTAGTTTACTAGTGACTGCTTTAGCTGTCTTTATGTTTCTTCTCCATGCAACAGTACTGATTTAGTGTTAGAGTTGGATATTTCAAGTTAATTACTAGGTTTAAATTTTTCCGACTTCCACAGATACGACTCTTACAACCATTTTTTAAATAATCCAATTTTTTTTTATGTGAAGCTAAACAACTGGGTGACCAACTGGCACATGAGGGAGAACACAGTCACTACTATGCCAGCTGTCTTTATTAGATTTTCCAAATAATGTTTTTCCCTTGTAAATTTAAATAATGCGGACACAAGCAATGCATTACCTGGCATATATTGCTGTATCTCGTCAGGTGCATTATTACAAAGTTAAATCAACATATAATGAAGCACACAAATGAATTTTTGTCACCGAAATACATAAATCACATTGTAAAGTTAGGCTGTACATCTCTCTCCAGGGAAATTCAAGATCAGCCACAAGATTACCATGGGAACTTCAAATTGTCACATGAACTTTTTGTTAAAATAAAATGCACTAATGAGATACACCAAAATATGCAAGGTAAACAATTATACAATGTATTATTTTTGTCCATATTATTTAAATACAACCAGAAAATATTGTTTTGAATTTCTGAAGCGTCACGTCCCCACAACCAACAGTGAAATTACTAGGTGGATTATTCAAACTAAGATGCACAAATTGCAATGCATGCTTGCCAGTTAAGATTTCTGAAGGAATGCCTCAACAAAGATATTTTCACTAATGAACTGTGATTGGTACAGCCAAGCATGAGAAGCATACTGTATACACACAGCCTTTTTAGCCATCATAGGACTGGCACTATTAACCGGGCGACGCTGATGAATACGTTGAGAGGGGAATCTGAGCACCTATGGATGTGTCTGGAGCGCTGTGAAGATAGTCTAACTCATAACGAATGAACTGACTTTCCTGAGATCCCTTTATTTCCCATTTTAGTGCCTGCCTGCCCAATTTGTGACCCTTTGAAAATCAAGTTTGTCTGTTCGATCTTGGCCCAGACATCTATGTTACTATGATGGACTGGGAACCATGGTAGCATAGCAGCTAGTTGTGTGACTGTCGGCCAAAGGTATAGGTTCAAATCTACATTAAAACAGATTTGTTTCATAACTGCCTCTGGATCTCAAGTCAACCTAGCCTATTAAGTAATATTCTGGGAAGTAAAGGCTGCCATCGTAATGCCAACCAAGTCACACATCAAGAGCTGATTGGTCTATAAACACGTAGATCTAGCATTATATGCCTACTGCTTGTAAGTCATAAAAAGGGTCCTGTACATTTAAAAAAAATTGATGATTATTATTATTATAACAGAATGCACAAAAACTAGTCTTACCTAAAAAGGAATGACAACCATCACTAACAAAATGGCTGATCCCATCTTCATCACATACATGAGGATTGCTATCCATGCAAACGTCTGATTTCTCATCAAAACGGAAGTCTGATTCTGAGAGTACTTTCCTCTCAATTACATGAACATGTGATGAATCTGAATGAATGAGCTTGAGCGAGCGTCTTTGTTCATCTTCACTCTGTGAGACTAAATTACTTGAAACGTCCAATTTATGTTTACTCTGCACCACAGCTTGTGAATATTCCATCTTTGCATCAAAACCCTTATTTAGAACAAGTCTGCTCTCATCAAGATGTGATGGAAAATGTTGCAGATATGTACAACCATCAGGTGCTGATGAGGAGTTGTGGCCATCCGAAGGTAGTGAGCTGCCAGATACATACCTTGTCATATCACAAGCATCAACTGGGCTGACAGAAGTACAAGTTCCATAACTCACTGAAACTGAACCATCAGTTACATCATTCTCTGCCCCTTTCTTAGAGCTCAGCATACTTTCTCTACAAAGAAACTCTCCATTATCCATGAACAGATTTTTAGGGCAGATACTTTCTTGATCTTTTTTAGCAGTTAGATTAGGATTTTGTTCTCCGTCAGCCTTGACTGGATCAGGCTGGTGGGTTGCTAGGCTTGCTGCTGCACTAGAGGTTATACTTCTACAGTCACCAAAATCACTACAAGCCAAAGAATCTATAAACAAACATAAGAAAAATAAATAATATCACAATGGATGGGAGGAATCAAAAGGGAGAAACACAAATATAATTCATGCAGTAATTTCTGGGACACTATTTATGAAGTAAATTCTCAAAATAAATGTTGAATCAAGAACTGACATCACAGGACATTCCCATAAGCATTCCGTCCCCATCTCCAGCAGCAAGCACAGGGTTTCAATACCAATGATAGTCTGACTGTAATTCTGTCTCACTTTTTCCTTGAGTGTTGAGCGTCAGCCAGATCTCGTAGTTAATCCTCCCAGAACCATTCTCCTCAGATGGTAAAGATGTATATGTGCCTCCGTACTGTTCATTTGCTCCCCATTACAATATCCCGCTTGTCAAGCATCAATTCACCATCAAGCAGTGCAGAACCAGCCAGTCTTTCTGCCTGTTTATTTGCCAACACCTGAATATGATCTGGAGAAAGTGTCCAAATAATGCCATCTACACAGGGCCTCTGAAGCGATACTTGCCACTTTACACACCTGTCTCCACCTTTCTCAACATGCTCTGTGAGTCAATTACAACTACGACATGTGAGCACAGCTGCTATGAAGCCAGCAGAAGGCTGGATTCTTAACTCTTTCAGTCCTACGGAGGTTTGGCATCAGAACATCAAGGGGTAGTAAAGAGAGATGTAAAATTGGAACATCTTGCATTTATTAGGCTTCTGGGTAGGAACACATGAATGTATGATGTGTTCTTTGGGATTGACAGAGTTAAAAACAAAAATTTTTTTTAATTCTTCAAAATTTTTTTATTAAATATTCCTTTATTCAAAGTTGACATAATAAGTCAGATAAAAAAAATTAAATTGAAAAACTCAAACTCAAACCAATTAAATGAATATCAATAAATTGAAAAACACAATAACATAAAACAGAACAACAGAATGTACAACAAGCCTGGTTATACATCCATATCTGGACTTATTTTTGCTAGAGAACATGACCACACACACATCGTGATGGTAACTGACTCAGAAAGCATGCTGAGGAAGATCAGAACAGGTATGCTTTGTGCAGAGTGGCATGCTTCGCTGCGGAGGACACGGGTGAGTAGTATTGTCTGGATTTTTTCACCGGGGCACGCCGATGTGTTGGGAAATGAACAGACGGACAGACTGGCTGGCTCTGCACAACTTGGTGGAATACTGATACATGATAAGGCAGACGTGGTTAGTGCCTTGTGGGAGAGTGTGTACAGTTCGGAGGAGTAGATGGATCACCACAGTCTGGTGAGATTGATGCGGGGGGGGGGGGGGGGACAAAAAGGTTCTGGCAGATGCTCGAGGCTGAGAGGAAAGGCAAGACGGACGTTTAATCAGAATGCTACTGGCACCATTAGTATCGGAACTCTTTGCTCGCTGCTGAAGATGAGACGGAGCGCTTGTGGGAATTCCCTGAGTGCTGTGATGTCGGTTCTTGAATCAAATGAAATCAAATCTGGACTTTGGTTTTGTTCCAATACTTGAGTTTTTCCTGTAGATTAATGTCTGATTATGATCAACACTTGCTGTTTTTGTTTTATACGATTAACTTCTTTGACTAATTCTTGCAGACGACAGTATAAAGTCTCAACTGCAACTAGGTAAAAAGAAATGTAAAACGCGCAAGCTAATAAAATAAATATTAGTAATATATATTAAAGAAAGTATGGTAGAAGAACTAACATTATTACTGAAAAAAATTAATAAATAATGTCAATATTTTGGTAGTATGATGTAAAAAGTAAACAGTAGAAAAGTCGAGAAGACATTCATTAACCATGTTTAGCACAAACTGTACAATTCCAAATATCAGCAGGTTTCTTTATGTCCATAAAATAAAGAAAAAAGAGTAAAATTTTTAACCGTCCATGTCCATAAATAAAATTAAGCCAGAAGAAAACTGGAAAGGCATAAAATGTATTTCACTGCCGTTGAGTCATAAACAAGCCGTAGAGCAGCCATCTGTAAACAAACGCTGTAACCGATAACTGTTGGAAATCTGGCCGCTGATTGGTTGAGACTAGTCTCTTGGCAATTTGTAGTAGATATGGATAGCCAAAAAGAGCAACCAAGAGGTTTTGAATGTTGAATTTTGAAAATTGAATCAGGAATCGATGTCATAGCACTCATAATACTCCCATAAGCGCTCCGTTTCTATCTTAAGCAGCAAAAGAAGAGTTCCAATTCCGATGGCATCAGTAACTGTCTGATTGTATATCCGTCTCGCCTTCCCCTGATTGTTGAGCATCGGTCAGATGCCCTGGCAACTCCTCGCAGCGCCTTCTCCTCACACAGTAATGATCTATTTGCGCTTCCAGAGGGTTTCTCACATCTAGCTTGTCATAGATCAGTTCACCACCAAGTGGTGCAGAGCCGGCCAGTCTATATGCTTGCTCATTTCCCATTACACTGGCATCACCTGGAGAGAATATCCAAAGGATGCTTACTACCTGGAACTTCTAAAGTGATGCTTACCACTCTTCTCGGAGCCAAGAGTTTTTTAAAAAGGCGGGAGCCCGAAGACAACTTATAACAGACATCAGAAGGAGACAGTCATCATTTTCGGCCATGTTATGGGAAGAGGCAAAATGGAACATGTTGTGACCACTGGAAAAATCTGTGGAAGGAGGGATAGAGGAAGACAACGAGAGAAGATTATTGACAGTCTTGTTGCATGGAATGGAGGTGTGTCAGCCCACGAACTGATACATGCTGCAGGCGATCGCAGATTGTGGCGAGGCATGATCGCCCACGTCAGTCGGCAAGGCACCTGATGATGATGATGAAGTAGTAAAAATTTTTCTAAATATCCTGTTCAATTATCAGGGTTATAATTGGGATATACAGTGTTAATTAACTTCTCGGAGTATATATTTGTTATTTTAAAAGTATATATCTTGTAATTATTGATATGACTCAAATGTAATTTGTATTGTTTCACATGTTGCTTTGATGTGGGATGTGATTATGAAAGAAATTGTACTATAAATAATAAAACAATCTCACTTAAATTGTGTCATCAACATGGTGGATATATTGTTTCATTAGTGTTCAGTCGTTGATTATTCTCAATTTTATTGTTATGGGAGATGTCTTCAAAGATGCCATGGGGCATTCTTTACCCTTCTAAATATAGATTTTGCGTCAGAGATGTGGTTTTACAGAAGAATGCTTAGAATACTTTGGACAGCCAAAAAGAGCAACCAAGAGATTTTGAAAGAGGCGGGAGCCCGACGACAACTTATCACAGACATCAGAAGGAGACAGTCACCCTTTTTCGGCCATGTTATGAGACGAGGGAAAATAGAACATGTTGTGACCACTGGAAAGATCTGTGGAAAAAGGGATAGAGGAAGACAACGAGAGAAGATGCTTGACAGTCTTGTTGCATGGCATGGAGGTGTGTCATCACCCGAACTGATACATGCTGCAGGAGATCGCAGATTATGGAGAGCCATGATCGCCCACGCCAGTCGGCAAGGCACCTGATGATGATGATGAGGATATGGATTTTAGTCCTAGTAATTAATTGCTTGACCTTGCCACGCAGCTCTCTGGAGCTGTTTATATGGAGTACGTTATCCATCAGCTGCTGTAACTAAAACAATCATTTCCTGTTCAACCCATCTGGTTTATAAATGTGATATTTAGCGGCTCTGTTAGAGCTGGATGGTTTCTCATATGGTGGTGTTGGCAGTGGTAATTTAAACAATGATTTCTTGTTCATCCCGTCTGGTTTATAATTATGAAAGTGCTGAATGTATTTCTCATGTGGCAGTAGTAGTAGCAAGTGAATACATTCCACATGCGCTGTGTGGGACGCACTCTTGGTATATCATGGCGAGACTTCCCAATGAATGTGTACTCAAAAAAGACATCCATACCAAGCAGTCCTCTTTCTACTAAAGCAAAGATGCCTGCGTTGGTTGGGACATGTCTCTCGCATGGAGAATGGTCACATTCGAACATAAATCATGTATGGTGAACTGGTAACAGTGATAAGATCTGCGGGAAGACCAATGTTAAGCTTTAAGCACATAAGCAAACGCGAACGGAAAGATATCAACATTGACACAGGCCCATGGAGAAAACAAGGTAGTAGGACAGGCTGCAAGACTGAGATGGTCATTATACCTGTCCATAACCTTCTGGTGCGACAACATCTAGTTTGAGTCTGGAGGTGGAGGCGGTCACTGCCACTAACTGAAGAACCACGTGTCGTGATTGTAACTGACTCACTGAGCATGTTGAGAAAGACGGAGAGAGGTATGCTCCGTATAGAGTGGCAAACAACGCTTCAGCGTTCCCGAGTAAATAGCGCCCTTTTGATATTTGCATTAGGGGATGTCGGTATATTGGGAAATGAACAGGCAGATGGATTGGCTGGTTTTTCACCACTTTGTTGTCAAACAATACCGGACAAGCTAGATGTCGTAAGGGCCTTGTGGAAGCGAGTAAACAGTTTAGAGACACAAACAGATCATCAACGTCTGAAGAGAATAGTGCAGCGAGGAGTGACTAGAGAATATGGCCCACACTCAACACTCAGAGGAGGGTGAGACGGACATACAATCAGACTGTTACTGGTACTCTCTTCCCGTGTGGATTATGGTATCCATTGTGGGGAAAACAAGAATAGACCAACTGCTTCCCCAACGAGCATGTCGTAACCTGGGGACTTCCTTTAAAATCAGAGTGCATCTATCTGAGAGGCAATTAACCAACAGTCTGTGTGCATCTATGCAAGATCTGTAAAACGGATGCACACGCAAAACTCTGGTCCTGGAACTAAGCCGAAGTCCAGAAATGGACGAACAACCATGTCTTTCCATCGGGATTTACAACCGGCGAACGTACGCAACAACAACTGGTACTATTACTATCGAAATTGGAACTCTGCGCTCACTGCTGAAGATGGGAACGGGGCGCTTATGGAAATGTCCCCAGTGCTCTGATGGCGGTTCTTAATTTATTATTCATAACTCTCTCTCTCTCTCTTTCTCTCTCTCTCTCTCTCTCTCTCTCTCTCTCTCTCTCTCTCTCTCTCTCTCTCTCTCTCTCTCTCTCTCTCTCTCTCTCTCTCTCTCTCTCTCTCTCTCTCTGTGTCTCTCTTAACAGTCATAATTCTCCAAAATTTAGCGACCACTCTTTATGTAAAGGATACCAGAAACATAACTCTGGCTATGACAATGTGTCTAGTATCCGAAAAACAAAAAAAAACACCACACATCCTAGTTATAAACTTTAAAGTTTGAATGGGGTATTTCTGATAAAACCACCAATACTTGGAACTCTCTAAGCCCAACCTACCATCGCATTAAAAAACGTTATTAAAAATAATTTTCTACCGGAAGATTGTATTACTTGTATGCATACTATTACTTGAAGTAATATTAGAATATATACACTTTGGATGCGGAAACATGTATTTTATATAGTTGTAGTACAACGTATACACACATTTTGTGAACAAACGAGACATTTTTCAGTTTTTGATTTAAGACAAACTTACTAAGTACATCCACTCATGAATGTAGTCATTAAACGCAGCAAATTCAGGTAACCACGACATAAATAAATAATAATTATTCACATAGTGTTCCAGTATTTCAAAGACTGTTTATTTAATTATCTGATTAAAAAAGATACCCAAAAAAAAAAAAAAAAGTTTCACTTTTTGTTGGTAAAGCCGTTATATCAGTGTATTCTGGTTGGTTTATATCTGAACTACACGACCGAAGCAGAATTAGTTCGGCAGTGAACAATATCTGGTTACAGTATGGATGAAAAAACAACGTACCTCAGTGAGCAGAAGACATCCCATGAGCATGCTACATCTTCTAGCTGTAGTGAGAAAACGGGTTCTCTTTTTGTGCCAGACGCAAATACAATACCAGAAATTCCAAACCAGCTAGAAACTGTGGTAAATTCTTCAGTGTTCGTTGATTCTTTTGCAAAGGGTAACCCAGAAACGAGACAAGACAAAACAATGGAGACTCAAGAAATTGAACAAGGCACAGCAGAGGGGAAAATGCAATTACACTATTTATCTAATGCAGTGATGTATAACTCATTCCAACTGACAGATAGTCAAACTGAGCATCCCATCATTGACCCAGATGTAGTTGGTGATATGTCATGGGAAGGAAATCTAGGCGGCTGTTTTAAAGATATCAGCGGAAAACCAGAGGATAAAAGTGTTTCACCAGCTGTTCCACACAGTGTACCTCTGCCAATACTACAGCTAAAAAGAATAAGCATAGATCCCTGTTTGCACCAAGAGCACCAGCTTCTGTCTGAGAGGCTGTCATTTGAAAACCCCACAAAAAAGCCAGATGACTTCGATCAGGAGGTCTCTGCCCAAGATATTACAGCACAAGATAAAAGTGTTTCACAAAACACTCCACAGAATGACCTAGTGCCAATACTTCGCCTGAGCAGAATTAGAGTAGCTCCGTCTTCTCTTCCAGATGACAAACAACTGCGTGAAGAATTATCAAGTCAAGATTCAGTCACAAAGAAAGATGGCTTCAAACAGGAAGTGTCTGGCCAAGATATCACTGCAGAAGATATTGCCGTCAGCCCAATTTCATCACGTGCTTGTCGTGTCTCCACTGCAGCGAAAAATCACACACAAATTTGTGATATGTCTTTCGAGAATCCTCCTGCGTTTCAGCAGCTTTTCAGACCTAGTCGAGAAACTAATGGTACGAAAAACATTGATGCTGGAGTTTCAAATGTTACAAGTGTACCCACACAGATGTCTGTTGAATTAAAGGAGCCAGAAAAGAACAATGCAATTGTATTGTCTCAAGCGGTGTTGGATACAGAAAGAAGCCTAATTACAGACACATCAAGCGGTTTTAATAGTTCAAACCCATATGGGCAAATGGATGAGATAGACTTAAATGACGACAACGTTGAGCCTGAAGTAGAGAAAGTCAGTTCTGCGTCTTCAGTGCCCCAGCAACTTCGCGTAGATCTATCTAAATACGCCGAACTGCTAGGTCAACATAAAGCAACAGTGACTTTCTTGAAACAGAGTGTTGTTAAAGGAGTGATCGCCGGGAGAAACAAGCTGAAAGACGTTGTCAACGAGAAACTAAGCGTTACCAGCAAGTCTCAAGAAACGCATACACAAAACATATTAGTTTCTGCTACTGGAAACTTCCCTCCATATCCGTCGACTCCAAACAATTTAAATACGGCAACAGCAGACTTGTCACCAGGCGGGGCGTCACCGTACTTTTCTCCTCCTAGAAGCAAAAGCATTCCTCAACAGATGTTTCTGCATAACTTTGCTGCTGGTGTTGGCAACGTAACAAGCGCAGCTTCTGCCATAATGAAAGACAGTTTAGCTCAGGTTACAAGCAGTTCAGGTTTCACTGACAGAAGCATAAATCAGAAAATGCCTTCCACCCCACTTATTTATCCGCAGCCAAACAATTTTAATGTACCGTTTCATGCTAGTCCTGTTAATCGGGCACCGTTTCTGTACTCACCAGTTCCGCAGCCACCAGGACATAGCAGAGGATATGTACTTTACCCTCCCCCATATGGACTTCCCATACCACCATCACAACCTCATCAGCCGCCGCCGGTGCCAGCAATGGAATATTTCGCAAATAGATATTGTGCTAGTGGACATTCTACCCCAGCTTCTGCTCCAGTCATCGGCATCTCTCCCCCTAACATCGACAGGTAATGTACAGGTAGATGTTACTTCATGTGTCACTTAAACTGATTTAAAAGTCGCCCCAGAATTATCAAACTCCAAAGAGTGGCTTCAGAAGTTGAGACTACAAGTCAAGATACTTTATCAAATATCAAATATAGTTAATTGTCAATTATGGCTACAGCCGTCTATCTCAATGTGTGTCAATCATGTCTGATTGAAATGTTCTTCTATGCCACGATGCTAAACTATCCACGAACATCTAGTTTTATTTCCCGTCACCCTAACTGTTCTCAGATTTCCTTTCCTTTTGACGTGCCCATAAATTTGAACGAACAAACGAACGAGCGAACGAACTATATTTTCAAAGGGTCACTTGGGCTCTTCTAACTTTCTGTCCTTTTGGCCTCACTCCGTACAAACATTATTCAGTTCACATATAAGATACATAAAAATAATACGCAACAACATCTAATTCTTAATCACAATAGCTGGGATATGCTCTGTTAATATCACCATTTCTAAACAGTGTATTCTTCTAGGGTGTTTAATCATTTTTGTTTTCTGAGTCAGTTTCTTTTCTGGCATCATTTTATGCTTTTTGCTCTTATTTCATTCCATGATAAGTATAAATTATTTCTTGTAATCTGTGTTTACATACGGTGGACACACCACTACATTTTGAACCACGGCAATGAACCTGTACGAATCTTAACCATTTACTTCCCAAAACGAGTTGTAAAGAAGCCACTTCTTAGCGTGTACACTGAAAGTTAACTCATGTGTATACACTTTTTAAATCAAAGGCAATGACTGTTTTCTTCTTCTTCTTCACTTCCCCAATTTACACATGGATATTTTTTGAGGGGGAGGGGGGAGGTGCTGTAAGGATCTTGTATGTGCTCTTTCCAGTACGTTGTATAAGTTGGTCTTCATTTCACTTAAGGCTGTTCTTGATGCTACCATTTTATGATCTACGTGGTCTTCCCCCCTGCCATGTGTCCCTTAGCCTATATTTTTTCAGAGTGGCTCTTTGTGGCAGTTAGTACGAGGGCATTTTCGCCAAACCATTCTGTGTTGCTTTTTAACAAACTGTATGACTGGTTGCAGTCATAGTCTTCTTCTAATTATTTAAATTATTTTTAAAATAACGTTTCAAATATCTATTGTTAATTATAGTTACAGAAGTAATAGTCATGTCTGGCATATAAGCATCCTTCAGGTAACCCCACCCCCTCCCCCCGGTAGAAACAGATTACTTTTGAAGTGTCAGACCTACACATATTCTATACTAAGACATAATGAACAAGGGTAGAGGAAGAAAGAATAAGATAACTCTGGTCGAAACGTTTATTTTTGCATGGACATCTTTTATTTCCCTTTATTGACGCCCTAGTCCTATTTATTAATATGCTCCAAAAATGTTCGGAACCAGCCATCTTGCAGCCGCCACTAGTTTCGAAGCAGTTTGTCACTTCCAGGAGCGCAGTGCGCAGGACTTAAGTATGAGAAACCCATATTTACAAATCCTGGTAAGGCCCGTTTAGCCGAAAGTTAAAACTGTCTTTGCGTGCATATGTTCACATTATACACTATTTATCAATGACCTGCCAGAACAAATCGAGGCCGAAAAAGTCTTGTACGCTGATGACCTAGCAATATGGCAGAGTCATGAAAATGTGGATAGTGGAGCCCAAAGACTGAATGGAGACCTAAGAAGACTGCATGAGTACTGCCAAAGATGGAAACTCAAGGTTAACTGTGCAAAGACGGTCTACACAATCTTTACCAAAAGCCACCAAGTAGCAAGGAAGAATATTAACCTGAGGTTAGACAAACATCAAGTGATGAAAGAAGAGCATCCCACATACCTTGGAGTCACACTTGACCGGCAGCTCAGCCTCAAGAACCATATTGAAAACGTCAGGAATAAGGCATTGAGGCGGTTACAGTTATTAAAGAGACTTGCAGGTACATCATGGGGATCAGACAAGGAAACTCTGAGTGGCTTATATCTAGGATATGTTCGCTCTGTGATAGAGTACAACAACTCACTGCTTACAACTTGCTCCAAAACTAACATAGAGACTCTTGACAGAGTACAAAATAATGCCCTCCGATTAATCTGCGGAGCTATGCAGTCTACACCAACTGCTGCATGTGAAATCTATACAAATGTGTAACCCCTCGGGTTGGGGAGAGAAAAAGCCACTTTAGAAATTTATGAAAAATGCGTTAGAAAAAAATCGTAACCATCCTAATAGACATCTTGTAGAAAACTGGGAATACAAACAAAGAATAAAGCACAAATCGGTTTTACACTGTGTTAATGAAATTCAGGACAGATACCACCTCCTAGAAAGACGTCAAGGAATTCAGAATGTTGCAAGAAACCTACCACCACAGGCTCGCTTTAAAGCTCCAGAAGTCCGAATTAAATTGGTAGGCGAGGAAACCAAACAGTCCGACTCAATCGCTCTTATGAACTCATCACTAAAGACCGTTGATTCTTACCCCCAAGAATGGATACATGTCTATACTGATAGATCTATACAAAATGGATACATGTCTATACTGATGGATCAGCATTTAAAGCTACCATTAAAGCAGGTTAAGGAATCTACATAGGTTATCCCGATGGATCTGTTGAAGAGATTTTTGATGCATGCGATGAATTCTGTTCAAATTATGAAGCTGAAATAATTGCACTGGAAACAGCAGTATACCACCTAAAGACTGTAATGGATGTTTACCCTTCAAAGGTCCAAAATATTGTCATCTTCACAGATTCAATGTCTGCCCTTCAAGCTCTGGAGGGCAGTGAACGCTGCAGAACTGACATAGCCAAGATAATCCTGGATGCTGATCAGCTTATTACCTCATACAACATCAGAATAGTGATGCAGTGGATTCCAGGTCACTCCGGCACACCAGGTAATGACAGAGCTGACAGACTGGCAAAGAAAGGAGCAACACAAGAACAACCACCTACAGCGACAACCCTCCAGACAGCAAAAACACTTATAAGAGCTATAAACAAAGAGACTTGGTTGAACAGATGGGCCATGGGAGACACTGGAAGAGAGATTTATAGACATGTGGCTGGCCCTGATCCTAATGACAGCATTAACCATCTAACAAGAAGGGACCAGGCCACCATCTTCAGACTTAGAACGCAACACACTCCACTCAATGGACATCCAAACAGAATACAGCCACAACACTCCCTAGAGTGCCAGCTATGTAACTACCCCTACGAAACTGTTGAACACCATCTCTTTGAGTGTCCAAAACTCAGTGAGACAAGAAGAACGCTACTCCCTCCGAGACCAGACAAGTGGAACACCCTGTACGGAGGAAAAGAACAGCTTGTGAAAACATGCAAATTCCACTACATGGCATTGGGCCAAAGGGCGAAAGCTCATGCGCCGCTGGATCGATAACAACAACAACAACAACAACAACAACAACAACAGCAACAACATTATACACTATAGAACCACATGAGTTATGTGGTAAAAAGGATAAACATTTTCTCTACTTTCCCTATCTACCGTTTAGATTTGTCCTTGCCAAAGAGTCGCAATGCATTCTACAAACATGTCCAAGTTATCGCATCTTCTCGCATCAATAATGTTTGCTTGTTGATTAACACTTTGGGATCCTTCTAAAAAATTAGTAAATTACTAATTAAACCAAACAATAGGTCAAAAAAAAAAAAAAAAAAAAAAAAAAAAAAAAAAAAAAAAAAAAGAAGAAGAAGAAATCACTCGTTAGTTTGACTTATTCTTCATCATCATCATCGCCGCATAACAGTGCATATCGTTGGGTAACTGTGACAATACGCTCGGTGACTTCAGAATGACTTTCCTCAACCTACTTTTATTTGTATGTATTTTGAAGTATACAGACAAATAGGGATTTGGATACATCCTTAATCTTAGTAAGACGACCACATCACACCTTTAATTCTCCTGGACCGTTGGTCATATCAAACACTAAAACTTTTTCCCAGATGTTAAGTGTTAAGGTACAGAGATAAGACTGACCAAGCAGACTTACTGACTGGAGATTTGCACACCATTGGTTGGTGTCAGATAGTCATTCCCCCTGCCAGACCTTCAGGAACAGATAACAGGGGCTAATTGCCATTATCTCCCCCTGAGGTTACCTAAACTGGAGTGCCGGTCCGACGGTCACTATTGACACAGTGAGCGGAAAGTGTTGGCAGAAGAATTGACAAAGTCGGATTTTATTGTGATGACAGGTGAAGTAGCCTGGAGGTGTGACTTGTCTTATTTGCTTTGGCCAGCTTAAATGAACCAGAAGATCCTAGCGTGGGAATTCAAACTTGTTGTACAGTCACTGACTGACAGGGAATATACACCCACATGGGAGGAGCTATGACATCCTTGGATGAGAATGATTTTAAGCGTAATGTAGGAGGAGTTTGATAAAAGTTATAAAGTGGTGAACGCTAGGTCTGGTAAATGAGATCCTGTCTAGCACATGCCATCTGTTGGGCTTAACCTAAGCTTGAGACAGAACTTTTGGCATCGTGGTTTCATTTTTCCAGGTAAGATCGAAATTAGGTTTAAATCTATATTTTATGATAGAGATCTGTCTTTTTGCTCAAGTGTGTGTCTTCATCACTTTGTAGTACTCCTAGGCGGACATTTCTTCATTCTCGTAGGGCACTGTCACATTGCTTTACATCCTATTTGATAGTGTCATGAATGTTTTTCGTGCACATGTGTTTCAATGTTGTAAAACCTAAATGTTGTTGTTGCCATTGAAATTTAATGAACTATCATGTTTTTGAAATCACAAGCGTGAAGATAACTTTGGCAATCTTTTCACGTGTGGTTAATGTGAATCTGTATTACATACAGCTAACACACTGAAATGTGTTTAACTCTCGGGAGGCTAATGCGGAGATTGATCCCGGAGAGTAAATCCACGAGATTTGTTATTTGATTCGCACCAGAACTATTGTTAGCATTCTGGGCGCGTCGATTGTTCCAAGCATAGATTCCAGAACTGGTTCTGTCTGACTGATTTGTCATTTTGAGTCTGTACGAGAGATGGCACCTGACGTAGAAGACTTGACTATCATTACAGGACGTGTAGAGGAAGGCAGAAGATGTAACAGTTGGAATGTGAGACATAAGCCCTTCCAAATTGGACAGGAGTGAATGTGAGCATGAGGGAGAGATGAAATGTTTTATTTAAATAAACATGCTTGATGTTAGTATAATATACATGCTTAGTGTACATCTAGAGCAGATACTACAAATATGCGCTTGTTTCTTCATTCTCCAGTTCCCACATTGGGCAGGGACTAGTAGGCATCCATTATTTGCCGACCGTCGAGTGTAACGACCTGCAGAAAGCAGTGAGGACGACAAACTGGAAAAGATAGGCAGGGTCTCAAGCCGAGAACTGTCCAAAGGTTGTTACTTTCCAATACCTTTATGATCTCATCATCCACATCATCCCAACTCTACTAGCCTAAACAAGTTCATTTTATTTTAATTTCGATTTATTAAAATAAATCTTTTTGATGTCGTAACAACATTACTTGAGTAAATTGTGTACTTAGGTTCAAGTGTCTTTGTGCATATTAGTTTACTTCAGCTAACAAATATTTAAATCACTTGATGGGGGCTTTTAAGTAATGCCAGGAAAGGAGACCAGTCGCAGGGGTTAAATGAGCACCTGGATTATATCACAGTGGGTGTATCCAGATATCTATCTATCCCTTCTCCTTCTCCTGTGGATACAAGTACAGCAACTTTCATTTCATGGAACGAGCCACTCGCTGTTTTCTTGGCTATCCAGGACTGTCTAGGATCAACATAGCTTAGATAATAGTCCAGTTTCTCACGTGGGTGGGCATTGTTAAGGTTCAAACCCACACCCTCACTATATCAGTGTATTTACCCACGTGGGCGCGCGACAGTAACCAGTTAGTGTTGATAGTCTGATCTGCTTCCGAGGAATTATGTTGCTCTCAGTTCCTGGAAAAATATTAAGTAGAATTATTTTGGAAAGATTAAAAGATGCTATTGATAAAATGCTAAGAGATGAGCAGGCAGGTTTTCGGTCAAACAGATCCTGTACTGATCAGATAGCTACATTACGTATTATAATAGAGCAAAGCATTGAACTGAACTCACCACTTTACATTGGATTTATAGACTATGAAAAAGCATTTGACAGCATAGATAGGGAATCTCTCTGGAAATTGATAGGGCACTATGGAATCCCACAGAAAATTATCAACTTAGTAAAGGCAACATATAAAGACATGAAATGTCGAGTTCTTCATGAGGAAAAGCTAACAGATGCATTTGAAATAAAAACAGGTGTGCGACAGGGATGTCTTTTGTCGCCTCTCTTATTTTTACTGGCTATAGACTGGACTATGAAAACAGTAACTGCTAACACCAAGAATGGAATTCAGTGGACCCCTACAAAACAGCTTGATGATCTGGACTTCGCTGATGATATTGCTCTTCTGTCCCATTCACGGAATCAGATGCGAGATAAATTAAATATACTTAATGCGAGATCAAAGCAGCTTGGTCTGAAAATCCATAAAGGAGAGACAAAGATAATGAGAATAAATCAGGCAAATAGTAGTGTGGTTTCTCTTAATGGCACCCACTCCAAGACGTGGAGTCATACACCTATTTAGGTCTTGTACACTGGCGTGGGCAATCATGCCTCTCCACAATCCGCGATCTTCTGCAACATGTATAAGTTCTTGTGCTGAAACACCTCCATGCCATGCAACAAGACTGTCAAGCATCTTCTCTCGTTGTCTTCCTCTATCTATCTTTCCGCAGATCTTTCCAGTGGTCACAACATATTTTATTTTCCCTCTTCTCATAACATGGCCGAAAAATTATAACTGTCTCCTTTTGATGTCTGGGATAAGTTTTTTTTCGGGCTCCAGCCTCTTTCAAAACCTCTTGGTTGCTCTTTTTGGCTGTCCAAGGTATTTTAAGAATTTTTCTGTAAAACCAAATCTCTGAGGCCTCAAGAAATTGTTTGCTCTGCCCACCGATTATCCGGAACTCACAGCCATATGTCACAACTGAGGTATGTAGCAAGTAAGAATTCTTTTTTCTAACTTTCGATGACAAGGATATAATGCACAAGATATTCTTCATTTTAAAAAATACAGTTTTTTGCCTGTCCGGTTCTGTTTCTTATCTCAGCAATGCATCTTCCACCTGATGTTATCCATGTGCCCAGATACTTAAATTTCTGTTCTTGTCCCTAAAAAACACCTTTGACTTCTATTACACATTTATGATTAATTCTTTTCTTTGATACCACCATTACTTCTGTCTTTCCATTATTAAAACTGAGGCCCATTCTTCCACATTCTACCACCACAATGTCTATCCTTTCATTTAGATCTTTCTGACTTGTTGCTATAAAACTGTGTCATCAGCATAACGTAAATTGTTTATATTTATTTTATCTGTTAACGTGTTTGATTTATCTTACAGAGCACAATTCGGCAAAATGGTAGGAAGAGGGTCACCTATAATAAGACACGCGAATTACGTGACCTCTCTTTTTCACATGAAATCAAATAAAATGAAGGACAGTTTCCAGAGAAAGATATCCTCTTCTTTGTCGCAGACAGCTCGAGCAGACCCGGATGCTGATTTCTTCATGGAAGAAGGACGTTTGAACAGATCAAACGTATGGCATTTCATTATTTTGTGTCATTACCCTCTTTCCCCCAACTATCCGTCAGTCCATCTATCCATCCATCCATCCATCCATCCACCTGACCATATCTATCTATCTATCTATCTATCTATCTATCTATCTATCTATCTATCTATCTATCTATCTATCTATCTATCTATCTATCTATCTATCTATCTATCTATCTATCTATCTATCTATCTATCTATCTATCTATCTATCTATCTATCTATCTATCTATCTATCTATCTATCTATCTATCTATCTATCTATCTATCTATCTATCTATCTATCTATCTATCTATCTATCTATCTATCTATCTATCTATCTATCTATCTATCTATCTATCTATCTATCTATCTATCTATCTATCTATCTATCTATCTATCTATCTATCTATCTATCTATCTATCTATATATCTATCTATCTATCTATCTATCTATCTATCTATCTGTCTGTCTGTCTGTCTGTCTGTCTGTCTGTCTGTCTGTCTGTCTGTCTGTCTGTCTGTCTGTCTGTCTGTCTGTCTGTCTGTCTGTCTGTCTGTCTGTCGTTCAGTCGGTTTATCTGTCTGCCTGTATGTCTACATAACTCATCCTTCAGTATCCAGCTACCTCTCTCCATCCATCGGTCTGTCTGTAAACCTCAGTATGTCTGTCTATATATCATCATGCCGTTCTCTTTCTTTCTTTCTTTCTTTCTTTCTTTCTTTCTTTCTTTCTTTCTTTCTTTCTTTCTTTCTTTCTTTCTTTCTTTCTTTCTTTCTTTCTTTCTTTCTTTCTTTCTTTCTTTCTTTTTCTTTCTGTCTGTCTTTCTGTCTGTCTGTCTGTCTGTCTGTCTGTCTGTCTGTCTGTCTGTCTGTCTGTCTGTCTGTCTGTCTGTCTGTCTGTCTGTCTGTCTGTCTGTCTGTCTGTCTGTCTGTCTTTCTTTCTTTCTTTCTTTCTTTCTTTCTTTCTTTCTTTCTTTCTTTCTTTCTTTCTTTCTTGCTTTCTTGCTTTCTTTCTTGCTTTCTTTGTTTCTTTCTTTCATACATTCTAGAGTCAAGACCCACGAGTCAACAGACGAGGGCCTAGCCGTGATTTGCGCCCTTCTCCTGCCCCTCCATTATTTAATTTAAAAAAAAGTACAGGTGACATTTTAACGACTGACTGTGTAGTTGGTCACATATTTATATAGATAACTGACATTTAATGAATGATTTGATAACACCACCCACCCAACTTTCCATGACACTTCCTGCTACCTAGCTGCCTAAAATGTTGATTAGACTCTTCATACGCTGGGCGAGTTGATCTGATATTGTTTCTTGTGGATGTCATGGGAGGGAAGCAAAGACGGCCGGTGTGATGTTAACCATATAATTCAGTAAATATAGATTGGTCAGTAAAGATTTAAGTCTAGCAGTAAATACCCTGTGTAATTTGGCATGAGTAGTTTTTTTTTTTCTTTTTTGTTCTGAGCTTAACACATTGCCGCCAGGCATCGTTAACAGCCTGGCTAGCTCAGTCGGTAGAGCATGAGACTCTTAATCTCAGGGTCGTGGGTTCGAGCCCCACGTTGGGCGATATTTTTGTTTAACCTTCTTCTTCTGAAACATTTCAAGCCTTGCGGTTCATTGCTGTGGAAATCACTCGCTTCTATTCATGTCGCTGACTAACCCTCTCTCCACCGTTGGTAGGTCTGTCTTTATGTTTACTCTTCGCCGTCTTGTTGGTCACCTTCGCGGTGTACTGCCATTCGAGTGTCTCGTGTACACAGCTTTTGCCTCCCTGTCATCTACTGTTCTCTTCACACATACAAGCCATTGCAGTCCGCCATCCTCACACTAGACCTGACTGTCCACATTACTTCTAAGAATACGTGAATTGGGAGTAAACATCGGCACAGCCAAGCATGAGAAGCACACTAGACGCACACGAAGTCTTCTTAACCAACATAGGACTGGTACTATTAACCGCATGACGCTGATGAATATGTTGAGAGGGGAATTTGAGCTCCTATGGATGTGTCCGGAATGCTGTGAACATAATCTAACTCATAACTCATAACTAGACTAGCTTTTTTCGTGTCCGTAGGGGTGCCCTTATATAAATGTCGGCGTATTACTGTTGAACTGGGTTTCTGGATTTCGCTTCTGTTTGATTCTCATCCTCAAGGGTTAATCATAGGGACAGGAATCCTAGAGGGGAACAATGATCGAACGTGATGTCAGAAACTATAGTGGGTTTAAAAAGTCGTGACCTCACATTTGAACAGATATCTCAAAAAGTCCTGTACGGATCAACACGGATTGTTGCATGTGGTCCTGGATTTCCCATGTCCTTGTGATTCTATAATTTACGATTGCACAGATGCTGCTGTTTTCTTAAAGCTGCGAATTTTTTAAAATCTGTATAAAAAAAAGTATAATAGACAATAATTGACACACGTGTGGAGACTGTTTAGAAATTAGTTCACTTATGCAGCAATGCGTTGTGATTATTTTGATAGCCTATCCCGCATACAATAAAACATTTTATGTGACTCATGGGAGGCGAATGCTGGAGATGACGACCTGAGAGTAAAACGCTGGTGAATCGCTTGCAATTTGATGTTTTGAAAAAGTTCCTTTGCTCAGTTAACTGTAAGCATGCTGACTGTTTGCTTTGAAACATTGTCGGGTTTTCAGGTACCGCAAAAAGGCAAAATAAAAACCGGATGTTTGTTTACATTAGGAAAAAAACTTTCTACATGATTATTGACATTTTGCATGTTACATTTTAAAAACTTACACGGACCACGGAGTTTTAAAGTTCGACATGATTTTTGGAACCGACTATTGTGGTGCTACTGCTTAAAGCATGTGTTGGGTAAATACTACTAACCCCCTCCCCCCTTTCCCCCACTGATATTTACGTATTTAGATAGTGCATGGAAATGACCAGTGTCGCCGGCATGGCCTTCACCTATTGACCGCAGACGATCTATTAATAGGAGCAATGTGCTGCTGTTGCTGGCCTTTAGGTCTGGCTGCACGGCTGGTAACTTTGACGGTAGGTCGAGCCACGGCCATCTTTAGCTAGAAAGTTAAATCCGGATGTGGTAGAGCGTATAAATGTTGTTCAATGCCGAATAGCTCAAGCAAAGGCAGCATTTTACAAAATAAAAGAATATTTTATGCACTCTTTCTTTGTGAGTTAAGACGAGAATGAGAATTCTTAAAGGGCATATTATATATTGATATACCGATCATGAACAGTTAGTAAATTAGTGATAACTTATTTGGAAGCTGCGGAGATGTGGTTTTATAGACGATTGATGAGAATACCCTGCAATTTAAATTAGCTTCTCGTCCTTGTTAGGATGAAATTTTCAGTTCTTTAAAGCCCTACTCTGGCTCTTGCCAGGGGTCGCAATATAGCCTGGCCATAAATATGGCCTCAAGGCTGAACGCGGTTTCTGGGACCTCTCCATGGTGATCCTCACCCACATGGTGGCACATTGTGTCATCGGGTGTTTATCGCTTGTGTGATGTCCTGGTGGTGTAGAAAGTCAGTCGATTACACTGGACAGATAAAAAACAGTAATAGAGACGTCTTGAAAGAAACCGACTTACAAAGAGAACTGATTACCCAAATCAGAAAGAGCCATTCTACATTCATGTGATAAGAAGGAGAAAACTGGGGTACGTCGTGACAGTAGGAAATTTGCAGGGGAGAAGTGACAGAGAGAGACCGAGAGAACTGACATGACTACCAACGCCACACGGCATATACTCTAAGAAGAAGAAGAAGAGCGTATAGTTATTGGTACTGGTTACATAAGGTTATAGAAAGGAGTAGTTTCTCCGTAAAAAAATAATAATTAAAATTGCTTGGCATTTTCTACATGACGCAGTAGAACCAATTCCATATGACTAGGAGGCAAGAGTGTTGGGGTTTATTAGGCATTTATATGCTCTGTAGTTTGCCATCTCTTACCCAACGGCCGGCTTGTCGTACCATTGTCGAAATCAACGTCAAGCGGTCGGAGACTGAGTCACCCGCAGCAAGAATCCAAGTGGGTATCTCGGAATTACGAAACGCGTTCGCAAAGACCGACTTTCTTGTTAAAAGATATGCGAAATTGTTAGCCACGTTGGATTAGTCAGCATTGATGCTCTTACGCACGTCTGATATCAGAGCAGTGCTTGGTGCTGTAACCTTTCTAGAAGTCTGAAAAGGGGGCTACGTGGTCTCGAGGCATGGTGTCCGCCTCAAGTTCTAGAGGTTCCGGGTTTAATCCCAGGTAAGAGCTTGGATTTTTCTTCCCGTGGACTCGGGCTTCTAGTTATCCCCCCCCCCCCGCCCCCGGTCTCTGGTTAGTAAGATCGACCGCCCGTGTGCATTGTTGCGCACGTAAAAAAATCCCTTGGCAGTTGGAAATCGAAAAGACTAGCCTAACGGCGCTGCCAGGGCGAAATTTGGAGTTAGAAATCTACCCAAAGTATTTCAGGATCCTTGTCGGTGCCACAGAGCCTGCACACTGTTTTGAGCTTCTTTGGACTCAAACTTGAGTTAGAAGAAGAACGGAGCACTTATGGGTTACTACCCGTGTGCCATGATGTTGATCCCGTGTTCAAAACCTCAATACATCAAAATTAGGAGGCTAAAAGGGGTATCTGGGATTTGTCTTGTTGATGCGGCACTCAGAATCACTGGGGCTATGAAATCTTCAGGCAACAGTCTAGGGAAGAAAAGTAAACGGACAGTTAAAGTGGCCAGGGTAGGAGATAGTCTGCAAAGGGAAAAATGACCTAACGTGTAGATGGTCTGAAAGAAGCCGCTGTCTGTGTCTTGATTTCAGACCAGAAGGTTTCTCCTGTGCGGCTTCTAGTGCCTCGTTCTGGGGGAAGAAGAGCAGCCTACTGCACCCCTGTCCCCCGTCCCAAACTGCTGAAATCTTTCCGTCTTTCAAGATGATAGTGTTATTTTGTGCTAGTGGGAGGTATGGGACTCACAACCCATGGTGATGGCGAGTGTGACTAGCAAGACCCGTCCGCGCTTTAAGAAGTCTTCCACAATAAGAGCATGGGTTATTATGACGGCTGTTGTCATTTTATTTATTTAGTGTTTTTTTTTTTTTAAATATATTTTTCTAAATTTCTCAGACGCTCATCTCTGATCTTTTCTGCAATAATTTCTTCCTTTTTTCTCATTCCGTATCTGATTGCCTTGCCCCCCCCCCCTTCCCCCTTTTTCCCCCTCCATGCAACACGGTCAATGACACTTTGTTCCTACGAATTGATCTCAGTACCTGATCATCCATGTCTCAATGCAAACATCTTTATATCCTAATAGAGGCCGACCTCGCCATTTTCTACCCTAACAAGCATGACACAAAATAGACTAATCAGGGGCGTTTCCTTCGAAGTCGGGTGAGTCTGTCCGTGAGGCGAAGAATCAACAGCTGCTTACAAATAAACACACAGACATGTAGTGATGGACGCTCTTATAATGGAGTGTAGTTATGTATACACATGTCAGATCTTTTATTTAAAAAAATGGTGGTGGGGTTGGGGGTGCACGCTAGGCTAAAATTCTAGAACAAGACCAAAGTGTTCTCCTCCTCTCCCGCTCCCTCTTCTTTTCTTCGTTCATTATATAAAAAAAAAGCTGTTGTCACTTTTGATTGGGGTTTACCAGTTGGCTACAATATCTATCACAATGGTCCCACACAAGGAAATCTGTAATTAATCGCCCTTTACCGGAAGCACACGACGAGCGGAAGATATAAAGTTAAGCTTTCCCACAATCCATTGAAAGTCCCGAGTGATGTGATGTCGGTTTTTGAATTAACTCAACTCAACACTACACTGAAGTATTGCGTAAATGGTGTTGTATTTATAATTTTTTTTCGCTCAAGAAAAAAAGACTGAATCTAACTAGCACATGAATAATATATATATATATATATATATATATATATATATATATATATATATATATATATATATATATATATATCTAACTAGCACATGAATAATATATATATATATATATATATATATATATATATATATATATATATATATATATATATATATAAATAAAAGTAAGTAAAGGACCCTTTCCACGCCTTTAGGCGTATAGGGCATATAGGGCTGGACCTATATTTTTATAGACCAACGGCACAAGATGGGTGATGTGGTCAGCATCAGGCAGCCGCCTCTACTTCCCGGGATTGCACCCGGTACCCACTCAAGGCTGGGTCGACCTGGGAGCCAAGGTCATTTTGGAAGAAATGTCCGTCTCCACCAGGGAGCGAACCCACGACCTTCCGATCCGCGGCGCGCGTCTAGCCGCTCTGCCACGGCGACTCCCATATATATATATATTGTGCTAGTTAGATTCAGTCTATATATATATATATATATATATATATATATATATATATATATATATATATATATATATATATATATTTTTTTTTTTTTTAAATCACCGACGCCATGACAACTAATAATGTGGTCATTTCCCCGGAACTCAACTTTCAGATACCAGACAGCAATGGTCCAGTAGACTCGTGTATCAAGGCCATGTCTCTCCAGATGACCAGTATCTCACTTGTCCTGGGCATAGCGTCTTATTTGGTCTTCTTTGTATTGTGGCTATCTTTATTTATTGTCGCTGCTAAATAACTACAACGCTTGAACAAAGAAGACACAAACAACGAGTTGCACAATTTACTGGTTGGTATATTTCAGAGTGTTCGTCATGTGCATACTACAGTAGCCTCATTCCCTGTCCTAACTGTCCAAGAACTTTTCGGGCACGCATCGGCCTCACCAGTCATCTTCGTACTCATACTTGATGAAAAAGAGTGGTCATCATCATCTTGATGGACTACACACACTACAGTAACAAAACTACAGTAACGAATGCCAGGCAATAAGTTGTACATACTGTTTTTTGAGTCTTCTTTGTTCAAAACGACAACGAGCAAATATTGCTCGGATTTTCTGAAACTGAAAAACTAAGCTGAAGTAAGAACACAATGATTCGAACCTAGATCTGCCGCATAAGAGCCTAGCGTTCTTAGCTGGTATGTCAGCCGCTCCTTACTTCTTTCGCAACCATAGGAGTATGAAACCTCCCAAACAACGAATTCCTCTCGCACTACTCAGGTTCCATATGGAGAAATCCAGAGAATAAGACAGATTCCTTATGTCCAGTCTCTGAGTGTGTTGGTGAGGGCCGTGGCTGGAGAAGTTGATGTATCATAAATTGGCGGAGTGTCCTAAGGTGTTGTCAACTTTCTGATACATAGAACCGGTACTTGTGTTGAATGTTCAATTAAGAATCGACATCACAGCACTTGGGACACTCCCATAAGTGCTCAGTGCCCATCTTCAGCAGCAAGCGAAGAGTTCCAATTCTGATGGTACCAGTAACCGTCTGATTGTTTATCCGTCTTATCCTTCCCCTGAGTGTTGTGCGTCGGCCAGACCACTTGGTAACTCCTTTGACCGCAATGATCTATCTGCGCCTCTGCACTGTTCCCTAGCTCCAATACATAAGTTCACCACCAAATGATTCACAGCCAGCCAGTTTATCTGCTCATTTCCAAAACACCGGCATGACCTGGAGAAAAAATCCAAAGGATGCTAACTACCCGGGACCTCTGAAGTGATGCTTGCCACTCTGCACGAAGCATGCCCGTTTTCACCTTTCTCAGCATGCAATGTGAGTCAGTTACAATCACGGCATGTGTGTACAGCCGATTCTAGTTACTTGTGTTTGCATGTGAAACATGACAATAAGCAGACAAATAGAAATATCTAGTGACAGAAGAAATAGTTTCCGAGGTAATTGCAAAGAATACCCTGGAGGAGAGACGAACGAAAGACGGGATGATCCAAAAGACTGATAAAAACCATGAACTGATAAAAGAAATTAGATTTTGAATGTTGAATTAAGAATCGACATCAGATCACTTGGGAAACTCCCATAAGTGCTCAGCCCCATCTTCAGCAGCAAGCGAATAATTCCAATTCCGATGGCACCAGTCACTGTAATGATCTATTTGTGCCACAGCACTGTTCACTCGCTCCTAAAGGGCCCTCACAACATCTAGCTTGTCATAAATCAGTTCGTCACAAAGTGGTGTTATGATAAAAGGTTTAAACAACGGATCAACGTTATGGCACAAGGGTAGTAAATCATAAATACTCCGTTCTACTTCTAACCCAAGCCTGAGTCCGAAAATCTCAGCGCAGTGCACGAACTCCGTGACATCGGCGAGGACCCTGAAATACTTTGGGTAGATTTTTAACTCCAAAATTTTCCCGGGCAGCGCGGTGTGCTACTCTTTTAGATTTCCAACTGCCAATGGAAATTTTTAAGTGCGCACCAATACACATGGGCGTCCGATCTTACTACCCAGAGACCAGGGAAAATTACTAAAAGTCCACGTGAATAAATCTCAGCCTTCACCGGGGCCTGAACCCGGGACCTCCAACACTCGAGGCGGACGGCATGCCTCGAAACCATTAGCCCCGAAAGTGGTAGATACAAGTATAACTGGCAATAATGTTGTGCACAGGGGGGGGGGGGTATTTCCTAAACATCCTTTTGCATTTCCATCTTGTCTGTTGTTTTATTAGAGTGTTGTTCTGACAGTTAATAAAGACTGGTTAAAAAATGTAGTTGTGTTTGTGCAAGTTTTCTCCTTTTGCTTGTTTGAGCTTTTTAGTCATAGTCTTTTATGTGATTATTTATTTTTGTACCAACTGCCATAGAGAGCCACGTTGAAAAAAATATAATGAACACAGAGGCAAGGTATGATACGACATGACGTAACACCACATATCCAGCACTCAAAAATTTATTTCCCCACCGAGCCGAAAAAACAAAACAGTAATGCCCAAAATCAAATTCCACATCTTTCTTTCTCGAAGAAAACAAACATCTTGACAGTTTTCCATTTGTACAATAGACATGGTCAATGAAACCTTTATTTTTGAAGGTGCCTTTTTGACCATGTTCTTAGTGCACTTATTTCTATAGCGAGGCGCACACGCCATTTGGAGGTGACAGGTTCTATTCCCGGCACGGTAACTATAGCTTTCGGTTTTTATGTTGTCTAGTGTGTTCTTCTATCTTTCCACTTCTTTCTATGAGTGCCAATCAGTACATTGTCTGTTTGTTTATTACACCCCAACCCTATGAAACCGATATCCCGCATCCTGCGGCAAGTAGGACCTTATCTTTCTTTGTGCCGCATTGCAGCCTTAAATGCTCACTCACAGTGACTAAATGTGGAGCCACTATTCAGACAAACGATAATAGCCACACAAAACGCAAACATGTATAGGGATATTCGTCTTCCGGTCAAAATGGACGCTAGGCACGGGCACTGTTTTGAGTCGTGGTAATTTTTTTTGCTTCTGCCAGACGGTGGCCGTTGCATTTCTGCTATAGGCTATTTGTAGACTGAAAATATATAGTTTCGTCGCCAAGCTACTGAGTTGAGTGCATGGCGCGACACTGTAATCTGCGTTTTTTTTTCATTGAGAATGTTTTTCGACTGTGACCAACGTGGTGTTGTAAATTGTAGATTCAGAAAATGGCGCGTGGCCTGTTGTGGCAATATTGGTAGGACCCTTGTGTGTTTAAAATTGATAGCGTGTGCAACTGCTGATCTGTTGGTAACTTCTACCACTGTCGATGTCGAACTGCATTTCTAATGTCTGACTGTTTGTATTATCACTTCGGATGGCTACCGTATGCTTTTAATGAGAGACAGCAGTCTGTCAATCTTCCCACAAAGGACTGTGGTGAACATTCTGTGCGTTTTTCGTTGGCACAGGAGCGGAGCAAATATGAGGTGACCCGTTTTCTGTAACCCTGAAACTAAGATTACCAAGACATGTATATGGTAAAGCAGCTCGTTCAATAAACTGTATTTTATCAACCATTACTGCTTGTATTTACTACTTTTGCGGTTCAGTCAGGATTTATTAAAGCCTGAAGATTTAAAGCCTTATGGCTAGTGAAAAGTATTCTGGTTGTCTATAGCTGTGCTTTGCGAACTATGGCCCGCGGGTCGATACAGGCCCTTCGAGCCGTTTTTACTGGCCTGTGTGATATTGCTATATAATCTTTCCCTCAGTAATATGATTTCTGCAAATAACCAGCTTAAATAGACGTATTTAGGAATATACAGAAGAGCTTCATTGAGTGAGTGTGTTTCTGTTTGACCAGAGGCGTAGAGAGGGATTATAATCTTAGAATATCCTACAAAAATATCTTGTTATAAGGATATCTGTACACTGTGTTTATAATGGATATGCTTTCTTCTCTATATAGTTCAGGTTGGTAATTCTAAATTTTTCCCGTGGACCCCAAAAAAAGTTGCCGACCTCTGATCTAAAGACTGACGGCGGCCAGTGATTGCTGTGTATTTATCAGCCTGCAGGTGTGAGCAACTGCTGTCTGTATACCTGGTAGTTCTCTTTATTATATGGGATATGTTACCGTGCGCAGACCATAAATGTAGCAAGTCTGTGCTGCTAATGAAAGCGTTTCGCTTTGCTGGCTCAGAAATAGATCATGGATAGACTAAAACATTTATTTGTTAGAGTAACCAGGCTTTTTTGTTTGTTTGTTTGTTACCGTGGTGTTTCTGCACGCGCGTTAGGGCGCACTCTTGTGTGTGTATACATGTGTGCAGTGGTTGTACGTTTGTTTCAACTGTGTAAATCTATAACCAATGTGTTCTTTAAAGTGCACAGTTATTTTTTTTCTGGTTCTTTCGTAATATCCTACCCCAGATGACACCACACGACAGTCCAACATTTTAGAGGGTGGTAAGACTGGGTTTCCTGACTTTTCGATGCTTTTAACGACTTCAAAACATCTAGAACTGGCCTAACCCCAACCCACCTACTTCCAACGAAAGAGTGCAGCCTAGGTCCCACAACTGCATGCAACCTATCAACCACCCCCTGAAATATTAGACTGTCCCGTGCCCTGTGTGTTTTCCCTGTTTGTGTAGGATATTAATAAAGCACCTTTGTTCTTTGTGTAGTGTGTTTGTTTGACAAAAAATTTCAGTGGCCATAAAACCACATGTTTAACGACTGTTGTTATTGTAATACATTTGTTCGTACATTATGATCATGAGGGAATCGCCGTGGTCCAGCGGCTAGACGCTCGCCTGTGGATCGGAAGGTCGTGGGTTCGGGTCTTGGCGGAGCGGATTTAAAAAAAAATGAGTTTGGCTTCCAGGTCGACCCAGCCGTGAGTGGGTACCAGATGCAATCATGGGAAGTAAAGGCGGCCGACGTGATGCTGACCACATCACCCAGCAAGTGCTGACTGGTCTATAAAAATATAGGTCTAGCCCTATATGCCCATACACCTGAAGGGGTGGAAAGGGGTCCTTTACTTACTATTTTATTATGATCGCGATCTTCTTTATCCTAGTAATAACGAAAATAATAATCATCATAATAACAATAATCTTTTCATCCTCCTTGACCTTCTCCTTTTTCCTTTTCCTACATCTTTTTCTTCTTCGTTTCAAAATTCCAATAGTGGGAAAACGTGCTGTTAGTATAACTAGATCATCACCCCACCGGAACCAACAGGACAAAGAAAGTGGCACAACAGAACGACAATAACGAGGAATCGTTATTGTATAGTACACGCTTCAAGGAAACCCTGTTGCGCGTAAACGTACTTAAATTTATAATATTATAAAGAACAAATAGCATGAATATTGTAGAATGAGAATATACAGATGGTTGTTGACTGTGCGTCTAGCTGGAGACAATACTAAACAAGTAAGCAATAGGTATCGAATTTGGTTTATTATTAAAAAACAAAAATCCTGTAGTTACCAAATTTTATGGCTGTTGTATTCTTCTTCTGCCTTTCTATCCCCCAATGAAGACCCCCAACCAACTCACGCCAAGTCGTTCTATCCTTCGCCATTGCATAGAGCTCTTCCCATGTCCTCCCCATCTTTCTAACTTCATTTTCCAGCTCTCTTCTCCATGTGTTTTTTGGCTTTCCTTTATTCCTATGCCCCTGTGGGTTCCAATGTAAAGACATTCTAGTTATGCTGTTCTCCTGTTTTCTCAGTGTGTGTCCTATCAAACGCCACCGTCTTTTCCTCGCCTCTTGTTCCACTGGAGCCTGTTTAGTTTTCTCCCAAAGCTCTTTATTAGTTATTCTATCATATGGCGGTTGTTGGACATGGAAATAAAGGGATTGAGGAAGCGAAGATTCTCAAAAGAAACATCAAAACGAACGTTGATAAAAGAGGTCAAAGGTGCTGGGCTGGATTTCACCCATAACATTGAAACAATGGCCCAGGATAGAATGGAATGGAGGAAGAGGCTGCGAGCCCTGTGTGACACATAATGACACAATAGCTAAATGATTGAATGAATCTTCTTCTTCTCCTTTTGTCGTCTCAATGATACCAGGTGTCGTCGTTTTCTGTATTTGTCTTAGCTTCTCGGGTGGCTTAAGGGGTGGGTTTATTTATCTTTGTGCAGGTTTCTGCTACAACATTGATCAATCTCTTTTTTATTCTTCCTCTCGCCTTCCTCATAGATGTTCTGCTGTAAAAGGTCTCATATGCAGTCTGACTTTCTCTCTAATGCTGGTATTAGTAGCCCTGCCTCTTCTTGTGTTGTTAGAATGAATGAATAAATGAATGAATGAATGAATGAATGAATGAATGAATGAATGAACGAATGAATGAATGAATGAATGAATGAATGAACGAATGAATGAATGAATGAATGAATGAATGAATGAATGAATGAATGAATGATGAATGAATGAATGAACGAATGAATGAATAAATGAATTAAAAGGGGTCGTTAGACACACTACTCATCAAGTGCCGAGTCTACAAAACATATGGGTCTTGTATCACATGTCGGATGCGTCAAGCTCATGAAAGCTCCTTTCATTTTACAGTAAAACGGTGCAAGTAGATTCTTCTTCGCGTTCACCAGCTGTAAATTCTGGGGAAAGTTCTGGCTGTTCGTCCACTTCTGGACTGCAGTCCTGTTTCAGAACCTAAGTGTGCATCCGCTTTACAGATCTGACTCATGCGTATGCAGACTGCTGGTTCCTTGCCTCTCAGGCAGATGCACTCCGACTTCGAAGAAAGCCCCTAATTAGTCGACTCTTACGACATGCTTTTGGATAGGCAGTGGGTCTACTCTTGTTTTTCTTATAATAAGGGCCCGGAACCCACAGTAGATTATATTTACTATAGATTACTATTTGCTGGAGTGTAGGAATATAAAAACCAAAGGAAACCATTAACTGACTAAAGGAATCTCTGTAAATTACCTATGACAATGGAAAACTTGTTGCACATAAACAGCCCCAGAAAGCTGCGTGGAAAGGTCAAGCAATTTATTACTTAACTAGGACTAAAATCCATATATACGAGAGTAACGAATGTCCATGTCATCTTTGAAGAAGTTTCCCTTAAAGACAAAATCAAGGAGAATAACCAATGATTGCACACTAAGGAGATAATATATCCATTACGTTAGTGACACAATGTTGGTAAGATTGTCTAATTATTTGTAGTATAATTTCTATCATAATCACATACCAAATCAAAGCAAAATGTGAAACAATACCAATTTCATTCATTATAGCCATATAAGTAATTACAAGTGATATAAATTACAAATAACAAAAATATACTCTGAGAATTCAATTAACACTGTAAATCCCAAATATACGCCTGAGGGTTGAACAGAATATTTTTGAAAAATTACTACTACTGCAAGTAGATTAGATGATGGCAAACGTACAAATGTGTAAACAAGAAGATTATGCAAGAAAGCAAGTCTAGCTACAAGAGAGAGAAAGGACACGTGCATGTTCTTGTCTGCTTTCTAAAACCTTCTTCTGTAGTTCACAACGTCCCAGAGAGAACGTTCATTTTCCCAGCCTTGGTGTGGCTTCTGAAGTCTTGCCCTAACCATTTCCCAGAGATCTGTAAAACGTTCTTTAAGAGCCACAGATGCCACATAAGGGCAGTTATCCATTAACGTTTTGTAACAGTTAACGGTCTCCAAGCCGAAGCCGTGGAAAGCTCGTTTACTGCCCACATCAAAGACATCAATGCTGCCAGCCACAAAGGGAAGAATCCCGTATAGATATAGATCATCTAAGTGTATTGATGGAACATATTCTGAGGCAGCAAGCAAACTTGAAATAACTCCACGAGTCATTAAAATTGCGAAACCTTTACAATACGGCCTTAGACGAGATCTTCCCGGGAACAATTCCGGACTTATACCGTTAGGCCCGGAGCGGGTCAGTTCGCTTTCTGGATTGAAATCGCAAAACATGAGCCTTTTGCCGGCAATCTTTTTCGTAGCCGGAATTAGGCCACGAAAGAGCTTATCAGTGTCCACAAATACTATGTCGTTAATTTTCATTATATACTTAGCCAAAGAACAATACTGGGTGACCCATCGCATGCCCATAAGGCCTTTCACTGTGTCGTTTTCTGGCGCATCCACAAAATCTCCCTGTACAATGTCCTGGTGAGCTGACTGTTCTTGGTACAGACTCTGCTGAAGGCCTGTCGAAGATGTCTTACCCACCAAAAACACGTGAGCCATTTTTACGTTGCGAAAATACAGCGGATTAACAAATGTATCTCTAATGCGCTGTCGTAAATCGCTGTTTTGGGGTGCACTGTTGATTAGGAAGAAAACTTCTACATCTTTAACGTTTGCGCAAATAAGTGGGCTGTTCATTGACAGTTTTATTGGTTCCTCGTTAGCCGATACGTTGTTCGTTAATTTCCCAAATAGTTCTGTCGATAACTTGCTGACTCTGTCTAAGAAACCGTCCGCGTATAGACGTTCTCCAGTCTCATCTATAAGAATTCCTCGGCTGAAAAGTTTACTGTCCGCATTGTGGATATTATCTTTATCGCTGTATCCAAATTGGTTTCCGTAGCTAGACATTTCATTGCCTAATCGCTGTGTATCATAACCTCCCATGTTGCTGGCCTCAAGAGAATCAACCGAAGCCATATTCTTTGCTAAATTTTGGTGCAGTTTCTTTAAATATTCAAAAGGATCTGATTGTCTTTTACTTTCAACCCCCTTCGATGCTGCACTTTGCTTGTTTGACTGAGGTATTTTTACGTTTGAGGTTCCGCGAACAGCTAGTTTCTCCTGGTTTTCAGGGATTCTAAAATTGGCGTTGTTACGACTCCCTCCATGACTTTCTTGTGATAACTCATCTTCAGGCTTGAATCTTTCAACCCGATCTTCAGCATTGTCCTTACTTACATAGTTAGTAATCTGAGGTGCTTTGTCAAAAGGAACCTGACCGACAGTCCCATTTTTTACGGGTGGACCGCTTTTTCTATTTGCCAACCCTTCTTTTACATCGTTATTTTCATTTTCGTCGATTTCGACTTCATAATCTGTCTTACCAATATCTTCATTGGTCAAAATTTCCTCTGTAATTCTTGCTTTCAGTCCTCCGAAATCTACAATTGATCCGGCGGGGTATAATATTAGGGTATCTCTTTTTTCATCTCGAGCATAAACATCAACTTTTGTATGGTAGGTCGGAGACTGTCCTTGTGAAGGTATCTGGGCTAGAGAAATAACCGAACTGAGGTCCAGAAGAGTCAAAGTCTTAGACTGAGAAACATCCGTGACAGGACATTTGGTTTCGTCAAGAGACCGTGCGTTTTTAATTGAGTTCTCATCACTTGTCTTAGATAAAGGTAAAATTGATTTCAGACCCTCCCATAAAGCCACTGCGATGAAAGCTTGTAAAATGGCGGGAAGGATTTTATTAGTGAATGTTCGCCGTCTGCAGCAAGTGCCCACTGTTGATTTGCTGGCTTGCATTTTATCGTCTGCGGGAAATAAAGAAAACTAATTGTCTGCGGTGCAACAGTTTTACTAAACACATACAAGTGACATTAGAGGATTTCTTTCGTAATTTGTTTGTTTGTTTGAAGTATTATGATGATATTTACCGTTATATGAAAAAAGACAAAGAATACACATAATCTAAATTTGCAGATTAAAAATTTGAAGTATATGAAATATTTGTTTACACACTTGGTTCTGATCTCAGTCAGTGTTGTGTTAACTATAATTTGGTAATATCATAGGATGCCTCGTCACAACTGGAAACTGCACTCACTGCTTCCCCGTTTCTCTATAAGAAATGTCGAATTTCTTTCCTTTACAAAATTCATAGCAGTCAGGGTAAGTATCCTATACTTAATATAACACCGACTTTTATTTTTTTATATTTCATTTATTTACATAACATTTGACTACCCTTATGTAATCATTTCAGGTCGGTGTCTGTGACTTAGGCCTTGCGAACGTGCTTCGTAATGCTGGAGTACCACGTTCGATCCCAGCTGCGGGTCTTGCGTTGGTTTCAAAAGTGGTATCGAGATGCCCACCGTTCAGAGCAATGGCAAACTACAGGGCGTAAATTTGCCTAAAAAAACCACAACAGAAAAAAAAAAGAAGCTGGGGTTGGTTCTGCAACGCCCTGTAAAGGATACGCCCCTAATTAATAATTTCAGAGTCAGTTTATCTGTTGGTGTTGTATTGTGTATCTTGTCTTTGTTTTGCGGAGGAATGCTAATCATTACAACGTCCTATGTTTGTCTATTGTAATTAAACATGTCAAGCTGACATATACGTTATGTTTTCCCAATATTTTCTAGACTTCACAGACACAAAACTTCAGTACAGGTCTTGACTATTCCACTGGCTTCTCGGTTTGGAGAATAAAAGGGAAGTTTTGCAAAACAACGCCAGTTTCTTTGGTTGGGATGTCTCACGAAGATGGCTATGGACAACATCAACTAGGATGTATAAGCTGTAGGTAAATGTCTAGTTATTGACAACATCAGACTGGATATCTGAGCTATAGACACTGGTCTAGTTGAGTTATTGATATCAGCCTCGATGTCTGAGCTATATCCACTTGTCTAGTTGAGTTATTTACAACATCAGCCTCGATGTCTGAGCTATATTCACTTGTCTAGTTGAGTTACTGACAACATCAGCCTCGATGTCTGAGCTATATCCACGTCTAGTTGAGTTATTGACATCATCAGCCTCGATGTCTGAGCTATATCCACTTGTCTATTTGAGTTACTGACAACATCAGCCTCGATGTCTGAGCTATATCCACTTGTCTAGTTGAGTTATTGACAACATCAGCCTCGATGTCTGAGCTATATCCACTTGTCTAGTTGAGTTACTGACAACATCAGCCTCGATGTCTGAGCTATAGACACTTGTCTAGTTAAGTTATTGACAACATCAGCCTCGATGTCTGAGCTATAGACACTTGTCTAGTTGAGTTATTGACAACATCAGCCTCGATGTCTGAGCTATATCCACTTGTCTAGTTAAGTTATTGACAACATCAGCCTCGATGTCTGAGCTATATCCACTTGTCTAGTTGAGTTACTGACAACATCAGCTTCGATGTCTGAGCTATATCCACTTGTCTAGTTAAGTTATTGACAACATCAGCCTCGATGAGTGTTGAAACAACAGAAATGACACAGGATCACACACACAAGCGTATCATACAACAAAAATGATTCAGGACCACAGAGAGAAAGAGACAGAGAGAGAAAGAGAGAGAGAAAGAGAGGGGGAGAGAGAGAGAGAGAGAAAAAAAGTATGCATGAGACAAAAAAATGACACAGGATCTCTCTCTTTCACACAAACAGAGAGAGAGAGAGAGAGAGAGAGAGAGAGAGAGAGAGAGAGAGAGAGAGAGAGAGAGAGAGAGAGAGAGAGAGAGAGAGAGAGAGAGAGAGAGAGCAATAAAGACTTTCTAACAAACTAACAAACATAGCAGGATCTCTCTTCCCTCACAAACACACAGGTACATAACATACACACATAGACAGACAGACAGACTGATAGACAGAGAGAGACAGAGACAGAGAGAAATCATATAACTAAACTGACACAGGACCACAGAGAAGGTAACTGCTCTATCACAACTTCCCTATAGTTACATCCTGAATAAAAAAAATAAAACTGATTTGCAGTCAATATAAACAATATAAATACAAATAATATATATGTCATACTCACAGTATACAAGCTTTGCCAGACAGGCCAGTATTACACCATGCAGCCCTTCTTGCCACCAACTACAAAACCATGTCCCAGTACAACATAAACTTGACACAGGAGATCAATGTCAGTACCATCTAGGCTACTGAATGTTGGTGATGGGCCAGTCTTGTCAGAAACAGTGTACAGTATCTCAATATGGTTGGTAGTTTATTACATGAACACCTGCACAGGCCTTATGCTTGGATACCACTTTATATAGCAGTTGTTTAGAACTGTGAACTGTTGTGGATTTGGCATACTATGCCTACACTACCTTTCTTTTGATTATGTTTTAGTTTGTTTCATTTGGCACATTTAGTATATTATGTGCCTATTCCCTGTGGATTTCCTGTCCCATTTGGGGAGAGGGGTGGGGGGATGAATAGACCCACTGCCTCTCTTTTGGTCCAGGTAATGCTGGTGTGTTGGGAAATGAGCAGACAGATAGAATGGCCAATTCTGCACCCCTTGGTGGTGAATTGATGTATGACAAACTAAATGTTGTGAGGGCCCTTTGGGAGCGAGTGAACAGTGCAGAGGACAAATAGATTATTATGGTCTGAGGAAAATGGTGCAGCGAGGAGTTACCAGGGGATTTGGCCATTGCTCAACACTCAAGGGAAGGGCGAGACTGATGTACAAACAGACAGTTACTAGTGCCATAGAACTGGAACTCTTCTTTGCTTGCTACTGAAGATTAGAAGGTAGCGCATATGGGAGTCTCCCAGGTGCTGTGATGTTGGTTCTATGATTCACTCATTCATTCAAAATCACCAATAGTTTAATAAGACAATAAATCTGTTGAAAGTAGCTTTAATATCTATTGCACAGACATGAATGCACATGTTTGATCATACAGAATATTTTGACACTGAAGCAAATGAACCAGACATAAAACTTGGCAAGTGTTTCTGAGATAAAAGTGACCTTTGTTATCACATTTTTATGTAACGATTAAATGATTAAATGCCAATAATTTGTAAAACAAAATTGTGCCTGCACTCATGTATGACTGAATCAATACATAACTCAAATAAATACAAACAAACATCACAATCAGCTGCATGTAATCTGTTTAACAAGTTATCTGTTACTAAATGCAGCTTTCCTGCCCTCCTATCGAATAAATATAAGCCCAAATTTGGCTCCCTTCCCACCTCCCTTCTTTAGGTTGCTACACTGATATTTCTGCTTCTTCTTTTTCTTCACATTCACCAGCTCTAAACTCCAGTGGAAAGTTCTGGGTTGTTCATCCAATTCTAGAATTAGGTCTTCTCCCAGAACTTGAGCTTTACATCTGTAGATTTAAAAAAAAAAACAGATCTGACATATTTGTATGCAGACTATTGTTTCCGTGCCTCTCATGCAGATGCACTCCAACTTTAAAACACACTTAATTTGTGACTTTTATGACATGCTTATGGGCGGGGGAAGGGGGGGGGGGGAGTGTGTCTACACCCCCCCTCCCCCAAATATAATAGAGCCTGGAACCCACATGAGGTAAGACAGATATCTGATACCTCTGTGATTCAAAGAGCTGCATCATAGATGGCAATCCAATTGAACAAATCTCAGATCCCAAGTGCAAGTTTTAAGAAGTTGTAATTATGACACCCATCACAATTACACTCATTTGAGTATGTGTGTGCAGCCTATGTGCGCACACATGGGCAGGCTTGAGTGCATGTGTGCGCATGTGCCCAGATACCCTGTTCAATTTCTAAAAGAAAATGCTATTATTGGGGCACCAGCCACACCAACCTGGCACTGCCCTCAGTCCTGTGTGTATAATACTAACAACACAATTTGTATTTCATTGAAACATTTTTTAAAGGGTCCATTACTTCTTACTTTTATGAGTGTCACACTGTTGAGGAGACTGGGTCCCCAACACATAACTTCCCTAAGATAGCAGTGAGTAGACAATGGTGGTTTGTTATACAGGATGGTCTCAGGGCATGGCATCCGCCTCGAGTGCTGGTGGTCCTGGGTTAAGGCTCCGGTGAAGGCTGGGATTTTTTCACATAGACTTCTAGTAATTTCTTCTAGTCTCTGGGTAGTCAGATCGGACGTCCATGTGTACTGTTGTGCACGTAAAATATCCCTTGGCAGTTGGAAATCGAAAAGAGTAACCTAAAAATTGGCAAAATTTGGAGTTAAATATCTACCTAAAGTATTTCAGGATCCTTGCTGGTGCTACAGAGTTCATGCATTGTGCTGAGATTCTTCAGGCTCAAACTTGAGTTAAAACTAGAATGGAGCACTTACGGGTTACTATCCTTATGCCATGATGTTGATCCGTTGTTTAAACATAAACCATGGTGAAGATGCCACATACATTAAAAAAAATATATCAGCTTCTTTTCCCACAGCAGCAAATTCTAGAAATCTCGGTTTAACGACCTTATAGCAAACTGGGGCACGTGATGGTTACGACGTAGTCTGCTGACAACAGTAAGTAGGTCCCTAACAATATCAGTTAATCCTAAATATAACTGATTGTTTAAATGTACCAATTTAAAAACAGCATTCTTTCCTAACACCTACACAATATTTACACAATAATTTTGTTATCCTATCCTCTCTCTGACACACACAAACAAACTTTGTCACTCCTCTTGTTCTTCTCCTCAGTCCTGTCCTTAACTTGGTGCCACAGGGCTGGGAGCTGCAAGCTTGAGTCGAAAATTCTCATGCTGGAAAACTCCTGTCCCTGATCTCTGCCCACCGGAAGCTTCTGGCTTAGCTAGCTCTGTCAGTATTGCAAGCTGAATCAAAGAGAAACAACCATGGTAGGATGAAACAAAGATAGACAACTAATATAAGCTGAATAAAAGGGAAACAACAATAAAAGGATGAAAACAAGAGAAACAACTAACATAAGCTGAATCAAAGAGAAACAACTAACATTAGCTGAATCAAAGAGAAACAACTAACATTAGCTGAATCAAAGAGAAACGACTAAAATAAGGTGAATCAAAGGGAAACAACAATGAAAGGATGAAACAAAGATAAACAACTAACATAAGCTGAATAAAAAAGAAACGACTAACATAAGGTGAATCAAAGGGAAACAACAATGAAAGGATGAAACAAAGATAAACAACTAACATAAGCTGAATCAAAAAGAACAACTAAGATAAGCTGAATCAAAGAGAAATAACTAGCATAAGCTGAATCAAAGGGAAACAACCATGGTAGGATGAAACAAAGATAAATGATAAACAACTAACATAAGCTGAATCAAAGAAAAAGAACTAACATAAGCTGAAACAAAGGGAATAACCATCATCTGTCCAAATGTCGGTCCACAGCCTTCTGTCTCTCCTACTTTCAATAACATTAAACACAAATTATCCTCTACGCCAGACTGTCCACTGCTTCTCTTTTTGTCCAACTCTCATCATCACAATGTTACAATATAAGAAGTTTGTCCCCATACATGACACATTTTTTTTATTATCTTAAAACCCCTCTTTAGCTGTAGTTGGGGCCCTAATATAACCCAATCATTTCTAAATATCATCCCTGTCATCCCCTTGTGGGATGAAATTTGTCGTTATTTTGAAGCCCCACCCTGGCTCTTGCCAGGGGCCGCAATATAGCCTGGCCATAAATATGGTCTAATGTCTGAACGCGGTTTCTGGGACCTCTCCACGGGTGATCCTCATCTGCATGGTAGCACTTTGTGTCATCGGGTATTTATCGCTTGTGTGATGTCCTTGTAGGGTAAAATGTACTACTACTACCACCACAATATAACCCAACCTATGGGCTGAGAGGGGTTTCTGGCACTTCTGCCCAGGTAATCCTTATCCGATTGGTGGCACTTTGTATCACCGGGCGTTGGTCGCTCGTTGTACAGATGTGGTGGGGTTGAACATCATCATTATCACAGGAAGTGAACAAAGAAACAGTATCTCCATTCCACATACGTTATCAGTTCTCTTTACAAAGATATTTTTTTTCAAGACATCCTTATTATTCTTTAATCTAATGATAACAGATGAAGGCTGAGATCAAAGACAAGTTAACATATTCAGACACATGTCAAAACCAAGAAGGTGATGCATTATTCAATGTATACATGTTTTGTAGAGGTCAGTAGGCCAAGCCCAAATGCTGAAGTTTCCAAGGACTCACTTTGTGTTGGATAATACAATTTGAATAGGTGTACTAACCAGCCACCCAATCCACATGTAATGCATACTGGTTTTTAATTTACCACAGGCCAGTATAACAGTGCAAACTGGCAGCTTTGAGTGGTATTTTCTGTTCTTGGTGTTTGAAGTCACAAGGTTGATTATTAGGCTTATTCCAAAATGTGATTAAAAGCATAACATTTGGCATGTTTGTGAGCTTTACCAAGTTACTAAGTGTATGTGTGAAAACAATATGGCCTCCGAGCAGACTTCTTCATGCATGCCAACATGATTTATGACTTTAGAAGTCTCATTTTTAAATCAAACATGCGTTTATCAGATTTATCCAAAGCTAGACAAAGAAAATTATCAAGTAGACTTGTTTCAGTCATTGATAGAGTCAAAATCTGATGAGCTTTTATAAATACCTCACGCAAAGCGTACAGTGATAACAAAGTTAGCTGATTCAAAGAGAATAAATATTAGTGAAAAAGGCAACATTCTACAGTGTGAGTTAGGTTTGTGTGGTTCCCTTATTATCTGGTAACATAGGCTGTAAAATTAGGGGGTACATTGATTATTATATAAAAATTTTTTTTTATTTTGGTGAAAATACTAACTATTTTGGATGTCATCTTTCTTTACCACAAAAAGGTGCTCTGTTATGTTCTAAAAGTTTCTCTGGAATGAGATCTCATGGACAGATTTAGTTTTTATTTTATTTATACATTACTATGTGGTTCATGTTTATGTGTGATTAATTTTGGATATATTTTATCAAGTTTTCCTTGAATGCCATGGTGGTAAGAGGAAAAAGTATTATTTCCTTTTTACTAATTTCTCTAAACATACAATCTGTTTATTTACTAATAATTAACTACTAATACAATTTATTTTTGTATCAGTATTCTAATATTCCTCAACAATTCCTGGTCATTTTCATGTATAAAATATATATGTTGCGTGTCAGTTGTATTAGCATGGTCTGTTTTAATGCGTTACACTTTTGACATTTCAAAATTGAATGACAATCCTTTGGATCTCTGATGCTAACCCAAAGGGTTGAGGAGCGGCACACTATAACACGACAGACTAAAGTAAAAAAAATTTTATAATGAAAAGCTCACCCGAGATCGCATCTTCATCGACTTCCTGATATTTTCAAAAGCTTGAATGTGCTGTGAATCCAGAATCAGCTGAGAACAACAATTAGATGTACTGAACTGCAGTATCACAGAGTCATCTATTTAAACTAATAAAATAACAGAGGACAATAACTGTCCCCTTTTGCCCACCATGATAAGAACACTTGCTGCTTTTGTCTCTTGTATGAAGTCATTGTTCACTGGATACCATACTTTTGCATGTATAAGAAAACACCCTTTTTTTTTTTTTAGCTCTAAAGCCTAACATTAGAAAATAACTAGTTTAATCACACTCCGTGTTTAAGATGACCCCAAATTTTAAACTCAACCAAATTTGGGAAAACATATTGTCTTATACACCGACAAATACAACAAATAATTTCCCCAGGAGCCGCAGCAGCAAGTGGCTAGCAACTTAATTGCTAACCAAAGAGCTTAGATTAAAACTTGAATTTAAAAATAAATGAAGATTCCCAAGTCAATCCAGCCTGATGCATGCTTACCATAAATGCTGCAAAAATACTCTGAGGTATCAACGTGAACGGGAACTAAAGTAAAGGTCCATTTTCCAAGCCTTTAGGCTAAAGGGCATATAGGGCTAGACCTATATTTTTATAGACTAATCGGCACAAGATGGATGATGTGGTAAACATCATGACGGTCACCTTTACTTCCCGGACTGCACCAGTTACCCACTCAAGACTGGGTCGACCTGGGAGTCAAGGTCATTTTTGAAATAAGTCGGGCTCCATGTGAAAGGTGCCATTGTCAAATAGAGAAGTCTAAAATAAAATGCTGAAGAAGTGAGATGCCCATCTAAACATGAAATCAAAATCTGAGGTCTGCAGAATACTTTTACTGTGGTGAGTCGAAGGCTCAATGTAAAGATGTGAGGTTAAGCAGTCATATGCAGGGCATGCCAGATCCTTGCTTGGGTGAGCCCAGTCCCAGAGCACCATGTATCAGCTCTATATTTATGGAAGCCTCCTTGGATGGCCGAGAATGCCCATGCCCTGTCCCTGAGGGACAACACCTGTGGATCAGGGGACTGATGAAATCACCACACATATGAAGCTATGAAAATGTCCCACAAAACCAGTCAGGAAGGTCACTCTGGATAACAAATGCCTGAAGAAGTTGGAGGTGTCAGCCAAAAGGGGCAAATACTGCAGCTATGCTATAAACAGGCACAATACATTTACATCGCTCTGATGAAGGATGATGAAAAAGATCAGAAATAGCTGAACAAACATATAAAATAAATTTAAAAAGGTGCTTAAAGCTTGATGCACCAGGTTTTTACTTTATCCCACAAACCCTGTCTGTCTCTGCAGAATAGCTGCTGCCTGGTGAGATGGTTGTACAAAACTCCACAACTCTGAGAACAAGCCTTAGAGATCTGAGAACAACCCTTAGAGATCTGAGAGCAACCCTCAGAGATCTGAGAGCATCCCTCAGAGATCTGAGAACAACCCTCAGAGATCTGAGAACAACCCTCAGAGATCTGAGAGCAACCCTCAGAGATCTGAGAACAACCCTCAGAGATCTGACAACAACCCTCAGAGATCTGAGAACAACCCTCAGAGATCTGAGAACAACCCTCAGAGATCTGACAACAACCCTCAGAGATCTGACAACAACCCTCAGAGATCTCAGAAACCAAGTAGCTTAAACAATTATCCAGAAACTTATCATCATCATCCTGCCCTGCTGTTATACATCACATACGGCTCACCGTCTAGTCCTCCATACCACTCTATCATGTGCAATCCTTTCAACATCACGGATGGAATCAAGTCTAGAATTTTCAGCCTCTCTCTAAACTATCTATCTTTAGGTTTCTCTAGAACATCCACCTTTCCTCAGTCCACCTGTTTATGGAGACCCAGCACAAGGAATAAAAAGTGAACGTGACTGTTGGTTGAGACAGAACAGGCTCTTACCTCTGCACTGTCCTTCTTTTCTCGCCGCCCAACTTTAGCATCCTGGCCAGCGTTGGACAGTGAGCGATGGAACCTGGTGCTGGTAATGTTGTGGGACCGACGGGTGTTGTTGCACTGGTAACACACCCACATCTCCTCGCCGTCGAACACATGAATCGAGCCAACAGCACGCAGACATGGTGTGTGATAGGAATGGCCACATCTACAAGAACAACACATCATTACATTTCTGACTTAATAAACACATCCACAGGACAACAATATTACATTTCTGGCCTAAACGCCACACCTACAAAGACAACAATATTACATTTCTGACCAAATGATCACAATTGCAAGGATACAAATACTACAGTTCTGTCCTAATTACCATATCTACAAGGACAACAATATTATATTTCTGACCTAATGCCACATCTGAAGGAACAACAGTACAACATTTCTGACCTAATAACTACATCTACAAATACAACAGTATTACATTTCTGACCTAATCACCACATCTAAAAGGACAAAGATATTACAGTTCTGACCTAATGACTGGAATTACAATGACAGCAATAAAACATTTCTGACTTAATAATTACATCTACAAAGAGATATGGAAACGATAGGCAGATTTTTTATCAGGTTGCAACTGGCATAATCAGTTTGGGACTATTCGCTGACTAGGAAGGGGACAAAAGATGTACGGGAATGCCCCAAGTGCAGCAATGTCAATTCCTGGTTCACTCATTCAATAAAAATAAAAAAAACGATCTAAATAAAAGCTTATAAAAATATATACAATTTTCTTTTGACAGAATGCTGACCTGAAAACCAAAACTGTATCAGTGGGAGAGGACTCGGTGAAGTCCTGGTTGCACAGATTACACATGTTGTCTCTGGGGATGAACCCTTTCATCGCTGTTTGTGTCAGGCTGCGCAGATGCATATGCAGGTCATGGTACAGAAGGTTCTTGCAAGTCTCCATTAGTGTCTAAATGTCAGGCAACAGAAGGACACCTGGGTTAAAAATCTTAAACAATGGAGAAGAGGATGTTACAGAAGAAATGGAGGAAGTAGCAGAAGATGCAGGAGCAGAGAAATGATGAGAAAGGAAAGGAAAATAGAAGGGAGACGGAGGAGGTAAAGATGAAGAAGCAGTAAAATTAGGCGGAGGAGGAGAAAGAGGAGGAGAAGAAGAAAATAAAGCAAATACAATAACTGAAGATGTTGATGTTTTCAAAAACTGAATGGATGCTTCCTCTACATTCACTATTAAAAAGGCAGCAGCCATGTTGTGTTGTAGTTACAGATAGGTTATGAAATCTGCACACTTTAATGCACCACACATGAATTTAAGCAAATCCCTAATTAGTTTTTGCCTTTTAGGACATTCTTGTTAGGGGGCAGTGGGGACATTCTTGTTAGGGGACAGTGGGGAAATTCTTGTGGGGGTGGGGGGGGGGGCAGTGGGGACATTCTTGTTAGGGGGCAGTGGGGACATTCTTGTTAGGGGGCAGTGGGGACATTCTTGTTAGGGGGCAGTGGGGACATTCTTGTTAGGGGGCAGTGGGGACATTCTTGTGTGTGTGTGTTGGGGGAGGGGGGGGCAGTGGGGACATTCTTGTTAGAGGGCAGTGGGGACATTCTTGTTTGGAGGCAGTGGGGACATTTTTGTTAGGGGGCAGTGGGGACATTCTTGTTGGGGGGGGGGGGGAAGCAGTGGGGACATTCTTGCTAGGGGGCAGTGGAGACATTCTTGTTATAGGGGAGGGAGGACAATCTTGATAGAAGGCAGTGGGGACACTCTTGTTAGAGGGCAGTGGGGACATTCTTATTAGAGGGCAGTGGGGACATTCTTGCTAGGAGGCAGTGGGGACATTCTTGCTAGAAGGTAGTGACCGAATTTTTTGTTTCCCCAAAATGGAGCTACTGAACCCATGCAGGGAAGTGATTTTTTTGAAGACTTTGGTATGCAACAAGTGCATATGGTCTCTAGCCAATTTTTGCAACTTAATACTTGTTATCCATTTAATTTTTATCCCACCGAGCTGACAAATTCATGATATGTTTTTTCAATGCAACAGTCATCGCAGCATCTCCAAGCTCAGCATACCCAGTAGTACTTGATTTGCATATTGTCTTTCTTTACCCCGCAATTGGTTTCTGCATGATTGTCCTTGTTTAATATCCACTTGCCACAGGCGGTTCCCTGTCTCTGACCCCTCTGTCTCAGTGACTCCAGAACACAGCATAATCAGTATGTCTGCCCTGTCAATACTTTTTTTCTTCACTAGCCTAGCCACTGAAGACATGGCCAGTCTGTCGGCCCTTTAATTTCCATTCATCCTGGCATGTCTCAGTGTGCACAACCTATTCTGGGCAGAGTTTGCCAGTTTGGATCTTTATAAGCCTGCTCCTTGTGTCTATCACTATCAATGCATGAGCTGCTTTCTGTTCTGCCAACTGCTATCTCCACTGTCACAACAGAAGTAGTTGAAGTGAATGCCTGATTTTCTCCTTTTACTGTCTTGTTGGCTGATTTTTTTTTAATTGTCTCTATTGAATAGGAATATCTTAAGTGGCCACACACCTATAGCACAGCGACACATCCTCTAAATTGGTTTTGCAAATATTTTACAATGTAAAATAAAATAACATTAAACGTGTTAACATATCTGGAAACAGGCATTTGTGTTTTTTTTTAAAAATGCATTTAACTTTAAGATGGCTGATGAACATGGGGAAAATTCAAGTGAAGGAAAAGATAAATGTCTAGACAACCACAGATATCCACAGTTATAAGACAAAGAAGAAGACAGTATACTGGGCATATCATGAGGAGAAGCAGACACAGAATCACCAAACAGACACTGCAATGGGAAACAAACTGACTGAGGAAATTAGAACACAGAAGAGAAAACTTAAGATGATCATTGTTGAGAGAAGCCAAAGATGCTGGACTGGATTTCATCCATGATAGTGAAAGGACTGACTGATTGGGGTACAGGAAGAATAGCCAATCACATGTTGAAAAACAATTGGTGCCTATGAAGAACAGCCAATAACACATTAATAACTGATTGGTGTACACGAAGAACAACCAATCAGAAACTGATTACTGACTGATGTATGTGTAAAATAGCCAATAATATTTTGAACAGTGATTGGTGCCTATGAAGAACAGCCTGTAACACATTAATAACTGATAGGTATACACGAAGAACAACCAATCAGAAACTGATTACTGACTGATGTATGTGTAAAATAGCCAATCACATTTTGAACAATGATTGGTGCCTATGAAGAACAGCTAGTAACACATTATTAACTGATAGGTATACACAAAGAACAACCAATCAAAAACTGATTACTGACTGATGTATGTGTAAAATAGCCAATCACATTTTGAACAATGATTGGTGCCTATGAAGAACAGCCAGTAACACATTATTAACTGATAGGTATACACAAAGAACAACCAATCAAAAACTTATTACTGACTGATGTATGGGTAAAACAGCCAATCACACTAAGTACACTGGCTGGAAAAGAAAAAGTTAAGGGTGGGGTGTACAGGTTTTTAATCTGGATGTTAGCAGCCATGTTGCTCCTCACCACTTTCCTACAGCAACTCTGAGCAGCCGTTTATTTGATTGATTTCTGTGCCACCTTCACAATAAAGGTAGGCTCCAGTGCATCTACTGCTGTCTTTTGGAATAATACCTGGTGAAGCTTCAATCTTTCCCATGGTGTGACTCTTGTACTACTGCCCAAAAACCATGATCAGCAAAAATTAAAAACAAAAACATTCTATCACTACTTGAGGTTAAATTTGGAATAATCCTAATGAACTATTCACAGCTAGACTACTAACATAGAGAATACATGAAAACACACGTATAACCTCTTACCTCTTCATAATTGTAATTCTCCAGCATGCCAATAATGAGCTCCTTTACTTCTCCAAACTTTCCTGTGTTATAGGCTGGATCCTATAAGTGGGAAAACAGTCAAATGGCAGACGCTATCATTTTGTATAACCCACCCCTCCCCTCTCTCTTTCTCTGACTTTCTGTTTCTCCGTCTCACATCCATCTGTCAATCCATCCATCCACGCATCTGTCTATCTTATGCTGCTATATTATGTAGCCAATCAAACTATTTAATACTGACTATGCTTAGTATTATAAAGGTATAATTGTTGCATATCCCAGCAGTTGTAACTAAAAATTACACGCTGTTGATGTGTATTATTATTGCTATATGTTATATGTGTGAATGAAATAATGAGGTGGAATTAGAACAAAACGGTAGAAAGTAAGAAGTGACTGCGTGCCCAATTCTTAACCCTTTTAAAATAAAGTTTGTTTGTTCGTTTATTTTATCTATCAATCTATCTTTTTTTGACTGTAAAATTTACACATGTAGGACCCTGCAGCAAAGGATTTAATTCTTCAAAAGTCACAAATGCGTAATGTGTTTGTGGCCCTTCCACTTGAAATACCTGTCATCATATGTTATCTGATTTTCTGTTTTTGGTAATAGTTTACAAAAACATCTGGATTATTCAGTGACCACTTCCACTGCATAGTCTGGAGTGCAATGATGATAACCCACCTAACTAACTAACTGTCAAGAACAATTGCATAACATTTATAAAAAAGAATAAAAATACTGACATTCTACAAGACCTAAACGTGGAAGAATACAGGCTCATTAACAGCATCCTGTTTAGGAAAGTTAAGGGTGGACTTACTTGCACGATTTTCTGCAGAATGGCTGGTGGTGAGATGTAGCCCATCATACTATTTAACACATGATGAGTCATCTCTTTGAAACCTGTGAAAGGTGAGAATGTGATGATCATATAAACAAAAAATATACATATATTTATAGGGATAGTGTAAAGATAATGAGGAAGAGGATGTCGAGGCCGACCACTACTACGGTATAAAGATGTGTGCAAGCGGGACATGAATGATACAGGTATTGGGGAGGACTCATGAGAACAAAATGCCATGGACCGTGTTGTGTGGAAAGGGCATATCAGGAAGGGAATGAGAGTGAAGAAAGAAATGATTACAGCAAGGATGAGAGCTGAGCATCTGAAAAGAAACGGATTAAACACAAATGTTGTTAACAATGGTCCTGAAATCCCATGCTATCATAGTGGAAGACTTTTCTTGACACGGGCGGGTCTTGCTAGTCACACTTGCCATCGCCATGGGCTGTGAGTCTCATGCCTCCTCATAGCGCAATATAACACCATCGTCCGGAAAGACAGAAAGGTGCCAATGTATAATGTAAAGAAAATGTATGGAAGTGTATTCGAGATAGTTGACCGATTAGTGAACAACTATGTGTAGCCTGCAGAGATGTAATATAGATGAATGAGAACATTACAGGCAGAAACAAAAGTAATGATGGTGCCTTGAAAGAAATTAACCCGTAAAGAATATTTATTATCCTAATAGGAGACAATCTATATTTTTTGGTCACATTGTGAGAAAGGGACACCTGGAGTAAAGTGACGGCGGGAAAGTTGGAGGGGAGGAGAGGCGGAGGGAGACCAAGGGAGAAGATCTTGGACTGTTTGGCACTATGGTATGGATGGTTATCTGTGTCAGAAATGACTGAAAGTACACCAAAAATGTTGTAGACAGACATGACTACCAACAGCCTGGACTATAGGATGTGTAAAGATGTTATCAGAATTTATTTATTGTATAAAAACTAATATTTGGAACGTGTCAAATTTTGAAAAGTTTGGCAGCAGTGGAAATAGTTGCTGGCAATGGAGATATGGTTTCTGGCAACAGAAATATGCTTTCTGGCAATAAAAATTAGTTTCTGGCGGTGGAATGTGGGTTCTGACCATGTTGATATGTTTTCTGACCATGGAAATATGGGTTTCTGGCAATTTAAATATTTTTTAGCAATAGAAGTGTAGTTTCTGACAGGAAAATGCGGGATTTTGGCAGTGAAAAATTGGTTTCTATAAATAAGCCAGTTCTTTAGAACAGAGGTGCACACAAAATTCAAAACACATAAAAACTAAACTAAGTTTTAAATATGGGAGCACATGTGTCTCATGGCTGTGAAAGGGTTAACAATTTACACCAAGAACACACAAAGGGAGAATCCCCAGCACACCAACTCTGGTCTCCCAACTGTGTGTGCACACTCGCACAAACACAGATCATACAACAACAATGACACAGGACCACTCATAAACACACAGGCACACACACACACACAGATAGAGACTGTGTAACAAACACAGCAGGATCTCTCTTTCTCTGTCTTACACAAACACATAGAGAGAGAGAGAGAGAGAGAGAGAGAGATATCATAAAACAAAAATGACACAGGATCACAGAGATGGCCACTGCTCTATCCTAACTTTCCTACAGTTACACTTTTAAGAAAATCAAGGAGAAACAAGCAAATTAATTTACTCTAAATAAGCAGACGTTTAATATATTTTAATGCATAAAATAGTAATTAACTTTGACACGATTCTAAACATGTAACAACACACAAGACAAATTTGTTGAAGAAATGCACTAAAAATAAACATGCAAAAAAGTAATGAAATTATTACTTCTCTAGCTGCTTCATCTATCTTCCCAGAATTCCTCTGACATAATTGAACAATAATGAAGAGCCGAGTTTCAGCTTTGGAGAACAGGACTTGAGTAGCTGAAGGAAGAATACAATGACCATTATGAATTATCTCTACAATATTTTACAACTTCTTGTTTAGAAAACCAACATCTGTAGGAGACAGGCTACATTCTTTGTTCACATCACGAGGAGGAGAAAAACTATCCTACATCATAAATGTGGGGACAGTTGGAGGGGAAAAGGGGTGGAGGGAGTGTTGCGAAGGGAATGTCCATTTACAAAGCCAAATGCTTGTGAGGCACCGCCTCCTTGCGAAATGTCTAGAGGTGAATGATTAACACTTCACCCATATATGCAACAGTTCCCAAGTCAACCTTCTGGTAACTCACCTACCGGTGAGTGCTTAACTAAGGCAGGTCACATAGTACAACTAATACTCTGTGAACAGTATAACGGCAACATATCTGGAGGCATCTGTCATAGTGCTTCAGTCATTTTATTGATCGGCAAACATAATGGGACGACGGCCGGTGGCAAACACGTGAATAATAACGTTCACTAAAAATTCTAATTCTCCATGGGAAAAATCAATACACATGCCGACAAACCTAAGGTAAGTACGCTCATATGTGTCCTATATTGTTGACAGAAAGACACTGCCTCATTCACAAGTAACCTTCAGCAGCTAACTTTTCAGGTCTCATACTTCGCATGAAGCAGCGGTTATCCATGAAAACCACAAGCAAAAGTAAAGGACCTTTTCCCCAAGGTGACTATATTGTTGGGACAGTATAGGTTTTTTTTTTAGGTTGATCTGGACTACCCTAAAAAAATTTAAAATATAATAAAAAATTAAACAAAATTCAATTTTACCAATCGACGTTGAGCACTGACGGGACTAGGCCTACCTAAAAAGCTATACCGTCCCGACAAAATGGGATTTATGGTCATCTTACTCTTCCTAATAGTGCCACATTTGGCATGTGACGTAGATTCAAATGTTTTATATGGCTTCCACATCAGTGCCGCACTTGTCACTCAAGTTGTGATGTGGTCATCATCATGACGGCAGCCCACTGACCAGTACATATTCAGGGCTTTTTAAACATTTCTTTTAACTGGTGGTATGCAGTATTGTCCCGTTTTTTTTTTTAAATACATAATTTTCTTTTTCAAGCACTACTGTATAAGACACTCTGTGATGAGTACCTGGGCACCTCTTTTTAGATATGTTTTGGGAGTATCCGCACCTTTTATTCAAGAAACTAAGCACTGCAGTGACCTATTTAGGACAGGTCAACCTGGGAGCCAATGTCAACTGTTTTTCCATATAAGTCTGATTTGGATTTGAACCCAAGTCCTTACAACTGACAGGTGAGCCTCTACCCACTATGGCAGCACAGCTCCTGACAGGGACAGGGACACACACACACAAAACTGCTTACATCAAGCCCATGAAGCTAAACAAAAAGACAATTTGAAAAAAAAAAAAACACAACAACATAAGAATGCTTAAATTAAACAACCATCAACATATAAACAGACAGACAACATCCATCAACATTTAAACAGACAGACAGTATATGAAAATGACAAATAACTTTCACTAACCTGAAGTATCATTTGGAGAGTCTTGTAACTGCTGGCTCAATGTCTTCAAAAGATTCTGCAGATTCTATTCCAAAAATATTTTAGAAACAATCTTTCAACAACTATGCATTCCCAACAATCATTACTAGAAGCAGTACTGCATAAATGATTAAAATATGTTTTTAATTTTATTGCAGAATTAAGTAAACAAACTTCAGTGGGTCAGTCAAAGTTACGATGGCTTGGACATGGATGCAGGAAAGGAGAGCATTTGTTCAAGGGATGTAAAGAAAGTATGTAGTAACTCAAGGGATATAACTCCAGTAAATGTTAACTTTTAGTGATTGTGGCGTTAATTATTAGAAATGTGTAGAAACTTTGCTGCAAACAGCATATCTAGGCATTACAGCCAAAATAAGAGCTGCAAATTTCACCCCTCCATTGGTCACTGTTTGGGGAAAGTTCATATAATACAGAAAAAGAATAGACACATAGACAGGCATAATGGTCTGTAATTTTATAGTACAGACTAAGATAAACAAAGATAGGCTCATTTATAGTATAATATTAATCATCCTTTTCAGGATGACATTTTTTGTTATTGAAGCCCCACCCTGGCTCTTGCCAGGGGCCCCAATATAGCCAGGCCATAAATATGGCCTAATGGCTGAACGGGGTTTCTAGGACCTCTCCATGGTGATCCTCATCCACATAGTGGCACTTTGTGTCATCGGGTATTTATCACTTGTGTGATGTCCTGGTGGGGTAGACAGTCAGGCTCATTTATTTGTTGAGAGAATGTGGATATCCGAAGACCTGTCTTATCATCATGCATGGGACGCAATTTTTTGTTATTTGAAGCCCTACTCTGGCTCTTGCCAGGGGCCGCAATATAGCCCGGCCATAAATATGGTCTAATGGCTGAACGCGGTTTCTGGGACCTCTCCATGATGATCAACATCCACATGGTGGCACTTTGTGTCATCGGGTTCTTATCGCTTGTTTGATGTCCTTGTGGGGTAAATGAAGATAGATAGATTGTTGAGAGAAAAAAGGGTAAGCTCAATGACACAGTATTAAGACATCTTGATTGCCTTCTGGTAAGTGCATATGTTATCCATTATATTACAAAATTACTCTGCTTGTCTAGAACTATAAAAGAACAGGTTATACAAGGAAGACCAAGGAGCAGATAAACCAATAATATTAATAACACCTTACACCAACACAGACTCGCATTAGCCAGCACAGCAAGTTTAGCACTAAGGCATACTACAGCGGCTTGCAACATTTCTGAACCACCATAAATAACAAAAGATTTCTTTGACTGGTTTAGCAGTAAATACACCAGACCTATTTTATGTGGCTGGAACAAAGCCTATGCCACTAGTTACTGACATTGTGAGGTCTAATAGAGGGCTAGGGAATATAGAGAGGAGGGTAGATTAATAGAGAGACAAAAACCGCGTACACAAAAGAGTTGAACTGGAGTAGACAAAAGGCAAACAAAGATGGTGGTGGAGTGAAAATATACAGGTACAAACATCTAGAGTACCAACTGGAAAGAGTGCTAACCACAGAGATCAATGCAATATCTGCAGCAATTCCTCAAAATTATGATGAAGAAAAAGAAGGATCAAAGCCTATGTATAAACACCAATAACATAACATGTTTCAAAGCAATGAAACAATTTTTAAAACAGACAAATAATGTGAAAAAAGAAAATCTACATTCTTTATAAATAATGTGAAGAAAAGACAATCTACATTCTTTATAAATAATGTAAAGAAAAGACAATCTACATTCTCTACCATTAAGGTGAAATAAGACAATCTATATCCTTTATAAATAATGTGAAAAAAAGACAGTCTACATACTTTATAAATACTTGGGGGAGGGGGGGGGGGGGAGAGAAGACAATCTACATTCTTAGTCATGTCATGAGATGGAGGAAAACTGGAGTTTGCTGTGACGATAGAAAAGCTGTGGGGAAGAAAGCTAGAGCCAGACTAAGAGACATGCTGGACAGATGGGCATCACATCTTGGAATAATGTCTGTATCAGAAGTGACAGGTAGTATATGAGACAGATGGTTGTAGACTGTCATGATTACCAACAAATGGCATGGACTGTAACTCAGAGTACTAGAAGGTTTTCCTACAGATGTGCATATGCATACATTAACACTAGGAAAATCTAGTGTTTTGCTTTCAAAGAAGCAAATACTAAGAAGCCAGATTTTTTTTAAAGTATGTTCTGATCAAATGTATACTGTACCAGGACACATTCAATGTTAGGTAGGATTTACAGAAGAGCTAATCACACAACACATGTTTAGGACCGAAAAAGTTAAGAAGAAGATAAACACAAAAAATTTGATTAAAGTAACCTCCAACAGAATCCTAAAGGCTCCCTGTATGTCACCGGCTTTCTCCAGCAGGTAGGCTGTTGCTTCCCAAGCTTTGTGTTTACGAACAATCTGGAGAAATAAATACAGAACAACAACATACTATTTGTGTAGTGTAAAAGTCAGGAGGCAACTGTAAATCCCTAGGGACTATGGAGTTGTGCCACTAGTTCTGGGAACAGTGTATGCTTTGACTGCAAAGTCCAATATGGGAGTGGCAGTCTCTGCTATGTAGTTCAAGTAAAAACATTGATGCTCTGTTATATGGAGGATGGTTTTCTCTTAAATGTCTCCTCTCTATAGCTTGCTAAGTTTAGTCTCTTGCAAACTGTGACAGTCTGTCTTTCATTGTCCGCATCCATAGGATTTGGCCAGGCGGTGCCTTCTCCATGACTACCAGTAGCATGACGATGAAGGTGATGGCGGTGACACAAGCTTTCGTGTGGTTAGAATCACAGGACTATTTCCACGCGTGTGTGTGCTGTGTGATTCTTTGAGCATGATTCGGTGGGTCAAGGCAGGCTAGTTATGTATACAGTGGATCAAGTCATTGCAAAACTCTCCTGTGTGTGCAGTTACCTTCATATTTGTCTCAGGGCACGCAGGTGTTGTTGGTAATGAAAGAGCTGATCGACTGGCAAGTGCTGCATTAATTGAAGATGGCCAGCCCATGGATCATGCAGACATTGTCAATGCCCTTAGAGAGATAGGACATTCTGAGTATTTGGAAGCAACGTGTCCAAATCACTGCTAGGAATACGAGAATTAGGAGTAAAATTCGGCACAGCTAAACATGAGAAGCACACAGGATGCACATAAAGTCTTGTCAACCAGCATAGGACTGGCACTATTAACCATGCTGAGAAGGGAATCTGAGCACCTATGGATGTGTCCGGTGTGCTGTGAAGATAATCCAACTCATAACTCACTGGTTAGAAGCTTATCTCTCCCAAGTGTCTATGTCAATGTTGGTATCTTTTTCTTCTTTCGTTCGCTTGAAATAGATTATCTATATCTACAAAGTTGTCTCTAGTATGAACTTCACTGTCTTTTGTAATTCATTCAGCGACCCGTAAAGTTTGACTTGCACCGATGTTTCTCTTGGCCAAAAGTTGTGCCTTGACATGTTGTATTTTGGGACAGTCTTAGAGGACATGACCTGTTGTCTCAGGTGCCAGTCCACATATGCACATGGCTGACGACATGCTGGTATCTTTCAAGTCAAGTCTGCATATGTCCTTTTAGCGTAGCCTCGGTCTTTCTGCAGATCTTTTCCCTATCTTGTAAAAGTGAAGGACCCTTGTCTTTCCATTGGTACATCAAGCATTTGATGCTAAAACCATATTTTTTTTATAGATCAGCCTGCATTCGATAGGTGGCATGGCCAACATCATGTCTGCCACCTTTCTTTTTTTTTTTTTTTAAGTAGTCAGAAACCATGAGTTCTTAACCCTTTGGCTCGGTACTATGGAAATCGCAACCCTTCGGAATTGATTCCATGATGGGTACTGCAAATCTGGGAGAAATGTGGCTTTTCTGCCTAGCCTCGGGCGTGAACCTGGACCACAAGGAGTTTGTCACCCAGTCACTGTGCAGTCCGGTTTAGCCAACTGCGCTAGAGAGCCGGGCCAGCCACCTTTCAGTTCCCAGAAAATTATTTGGCTCTGATCTTAGACTTGGTTGATCTTCAGGCCAGCAGGCAAGCATCTAGCCACTACACTATCACAGCTCCTGTACAAACTATATAAACATTTTATCATGTGGTGAACATTATTTTAGCAAGCTAGTGGAAGTTCCAACATCACTGCAGATGGTTCGTCCCATAACATCTCCATTCCTGTGCCAGTGGAAATCACACAAAATATCATGAAGCTTGCACATGCACAGTAAAAATGCATAAGGTAGCTGTTAGATGTGCCAACTCTAATGGTTGCAAACCAGACATATAGCTCATGCCTATCCTAACTGAAAACAAAGAACTCATAGATCAGCCGGCTACTCTGCATTTTGGCCAGCTGGTCTGTTTTCTCTATTCTACTACAGTTAGAATATGTTACAGGCTTTAAAACCTGAATTTAACTGTAAGAAAATGAAAATAATATTTTAATATACATCTTGACTGAAACACTTATAGCACAACAGAGTTAACTGAAATAACTTAATTCATAGATAGGGAAATGAAAAGTAAAAAAAAAAAAAAAAAGTAAAGATCACTTTTCATGCCTTGAGGCGCATCAGGCATAGGGGAAGAGCACCCATATTTGTACAGACCAATCGACACTAGGTGGCTAATGTGGCCAGCATCCCGCAGGCTGTCTTTACTTTCCCAGGACAGCCCATCCTGGTACCCATTTTAGGCTGGGTCGACCTGCGACGCCCCATACCATGATAAAAATCAACGCAGTCAGCAGTGGGTTTTGATCATGGTACGTTGGATTACAGAGAGAGAAATTAGCTCTCTGTAACTCTTAAGAAGTCTCTTTCTAAGTAACAAAGACATGTTGCACTGTATTACTCTAATAAACAATAAACCACTACAAGATGACACAACTGATTAACCTGTAGGGCCTCTTCCAATCTGTAGCCCTCATTCATCTTGATGAAGCTGCATACATCCTGTGGGCGGTATTCACACAGTAGGTCTATGTACAGCTCCAGCACTTGTGGCTCTATGATCATCTGCTTTTCTGGCTTGAGGGCACTGCTCTGAGCATCTCTGAGAACAACACAAATGAGAATTTGTCCAGAGGAATGGAAGACGTTTTCCCATGCAACACAGAACCAGTTTTAACATACGCCTGTGAGTCTTGTACAATTAGTAAATAAGGCAAACAATTTCTTGAAGCCTCAGAGATCTGGTTTTACTAAAGAGTGCATAATATTCCTTGGGCGGCCAAAATGAGTAACCTATGACTGCCCATGCCAGCAATGTACTTGATCAGTGAGTGAATCACTAAAAAAGTGCCTTGCTGACTGGCATGAGCGATCATGCCTCTCCACAACCTGTTATCTCCAACAGCATGTATTAATTCATGTGTTGACATCCCTCCATGCTATGAAAAAAGGCTGTCAAGAATCTTCTCATATTACCTTCCTTTATGTCACTTTTCACAAATATTTCCAGTGGCCACAGCATGTTCCAGAGGATGATACAGAGAAATTCTAATAACAAAACTATCTGCCTCTGCCTTGGCGGGTCAGGTATCAAAATTCACACTGAAGCAGAGATTTAAAACAAAACAATGGGACATAATTTACCAGGTTAATCTGGCCCAAAATGGGTAGCAGGTATATTTTGAAAAGTAAAGACATCAAGCATTTCTTCTTGTGTGTTTAGAGCTAGAAACAGAACCTTATATCTCCCTCGACACCCACAGCGGTAAAAGAGGAAGTGAACAAGAAGAAGAAAAACATCAAGCATTTCTTCTTCTGTGTTTAGAGCTAGAAACAGAACCTTATATCTCCCTCGACACCCACAGCGGTAAAAGAGGAAGTGAACAAGAAGAAGAAAAACATCAAGCATTTCTTCTTGTGTGTTTAGAGCTAGAAACAGAACATTATATCTCCCTCGACACCCACAGCGGTAAAAGAGGAAGTGAAGAAGAAGAAGAAAGACATCAAGCTTTTCTTCTTGTGTGTTTAGAGCTAGAAACAGAACCTTATATCTCCCTCGACACCCACAGCGGTAAAAGAGGAAGTGAAGAAGAAGAAGAAAGACATCAAGCATTTCTTCTTGTGTGTTTAGAGCTAGAAACAGAACCTTATATCTCCCTCGACACCCACAGCGGTAAAAGAGGAAGTGAAGAAGAAGAAGAAAGACATCAAGCATTTCTTCTTGTGTGTTTAGAGCTAGAAACAGAACCTTATATCTCCCTCGACACCCACAGCGGTAAAAGAGGAAGTTAAGAAGAAGAAGAAAGATATCAAGCATTTCTTCTTGTGTGTTTAGAGCTAGAAACAGAACCTTATTTCTCCCTCGACACCCACAGCGGTAAAAGAGGAAGTGAAGAAGAAGAAGAAAGATATCAAGCATTTCTTCTTGTGTGTTAAGAGCTAGAAACAGAACCTTATATCTCCCTCGACACCCACAGCGGTAAAAGAGGAAGTTAAGAAGAAGAAGAAAGACATCAAGCATTTCTTCTTCTGTGTTTAGAGCTAGAAACAGAACCTTATATCTCCTTTGACACCCACAGCGGTAAAAGAGGAAGTGAAGAAGAAGAAGAAAGACATCAAGCATTTCTTCTTCTGTGTTTAGAGCTACAAACAGAACCTTATGTCTCCCTCGACACCGACAGCGGTAAAAGAGGAAGTGAAGAAGAAGAAGAAAGATATCAAGCATTTCTTCTTCTGTGTTTGCCCTTAATGTTGAATGCTGAACTGAGAATCATCATGAATTAGGAATCAACATCATAGCACTGAGGACACCACCATAAGCGCTCCATCCCCATCTTCAGAAGCAAGTGAAGAGTTCTAATTCTGATGGTACCACTAACTGTCTGACTGTATATCCATCAGTCTCGCCTTTTCCTGAGTGTTAAGCTTCAGCCAGATCCCCTGGTAATCTTCGCAGTGTCATTCTTCTCAGACCCTAATGATCTATCTGTGCCTCCGCACTGTTAACTCACTCCCAAAGGGCCCTCATAACATCTAGCTCGTCACACATCAATTCACCACCAAGTGGTGCAAAACTGGTCAGTCTATCTGTCTGCTCGTTTCCCAACATATCGGCATGACCTGGAGAAAATTTCCAAAGGATGCCAACTACCCGGGACCTCTGAAGTGAGGTCATTTTACTCTGCATGGAGCATGCCCGTTTGTCCTTAAAAATGTGGTTAGGACATTATGTTGCAGTTCACAGCTAGACTGCAGTATCTGTCCTTTCAGCTCAAGGCAACTAATTTCAGCAAACTGTTGTCACCAGTTACGACATGCTTGCTAGGGGGGCAGGGGTCTGTTCTCGTTTCCTTCCAAAAAAGGATCCTCGGAACTCATATGAGAAGATGGCTGGCATAATACTCATCTCATAACCCACTGAATGCTAAGTTGTGTATAAAAGGGAGATGGGAAAGTGAAAGTGAAGACAGAGAGGAGAGAGAAGGTAAAAGGTGTATATGTGTGAAGGAGAGTGAAAGAGTTTAAAAAAGTAACAAAACAAAAAAAGTAGAAAAAGTAGATCTATTTCTTCTCTTACTTTGCGTTCACGGCTGCAAAGTTCTGTTTTTTTGTCCACCTCTGCACTTTAGCCAAGTTCCAGAACCTCAGTGTTGCATGTACATCCTTTTTACAGATCTGACTTAACTGTATGCAGACTTTTGGTTCCTTGCCTCTCAGGTACAACATGCACTTGACTTTAAAGGAAGCCTCCCAATCAGTCGACTCTTACAACAGGCTTACTGAGGAGGCAGTGGTTCTAACATTGTTTTTCCCCAAAACGGAGCTCCGAACCCACATAAGGAAGATCTATTGCAAGCTACACAAAAGTCTGGGTGCTTGATTTACATGCAGCCCAACTGTATGAGATGACAAGACTGCCTGTATGAGATGACAAGCCTACCTGTATGAGATGACAAGCCTACCTGTATGAGATGACAAGCCTACCTGTATGAGATGACAAGCCTACCTGTATGAGATGACAAGCCTACCTGCACGAGACGACAAGCCTACCTGTATGAGATGACAAGCCTACCTGTATGAGATGACAAGCCTACCTGTATGAGACGACAAGCCTACCTGTATGAGATGACAAGCCTACCTGTATGAGATGACAAGCCTACCTGTATGAGACGACAAGCCTACCTGTATGAAATAACAAGCCTAACTGTATGAGATGACAAATCTACCTGCATGAGACGACAAGCCTACCTGTACGAGATGACACCTTGCAGAAATTCAAACAACACAGGCTTATTGGACTGCAGCTTCTGCACTATATCCACCAGACCACTGGACAAGCAAGAGATGACTGTGTGTGCTGCTTGTTTGCAGTCAATGCTCACCAAGTCCTGATAAACATCAGCAGGTATCAATGAGTTAATCTGTTCTTTTACAAACAACTTGACATACATTGTATTATATAAAGTAAGTCTTCTTCTTCTGTATCCACCCTTAAAAGGGCAGTGTGCACATCATACTGTGGCATACAGCTAGGATGTGATATTGCAATAAATGGTTGAGACCAGGGTTTTGTTTCTGGTGCACGCAATGGTAAGCAGTACTGGCACATTTGTTTAGGCGTATTTTGTTTCCTAGATCTATTGTAACAGATATCCTATAATGCCGGGCTATTCAACCCGCAGAGGTCTAGCAAGTGGCTTATCAATCACTGTCATCTGCATGGCATTAATGATCTTTCTGTGCTGGGGCTCCGATCTCTGGCTAGTGACGATCCATATTTTTTCAGAATGTTGGCCATAGGGTAAGCTTAGTTTAATAGCCCTGCTATAGTGAGCACCAGTAATTTTTTCATACTTTTTTCCTCCTAGAAAAATGCTCCGGTTTTGACTAACAGACTAACTACATTTTCTGGGATGCATTATCACTCATTCATTCTTACTTTTTCTGAGCCACCCTCTCACTTACTCATTTTAGTCACTCATGCAATCTCTTACTCTCACATCACCAAGTATTCTAATGCAGACATTCTCACTTATTGCCACAAACAGGTAGTATACACTCTGAATGGGTAGAAAGCATTTGGAAGTCGCAGTTAACCTCCATCATCTGGATCTACACATCTGGGCATGCAGGAGTAAATGGTAAGAAAAGGGCTGACCAGGTGGCAAGTAATGCACCAATGCAAATGGGAGCAAGCATGGACAGAGTAGATATCATCAACTCTGTACGGACTAGGTTGGGGGATAATGGCGAATCTCTGACGCTAACACAACTGCACGACTGAGGAGTTAAGCTTGGTGAAGCACAAATTAATGTTGTCTTCAAAGTAAAGACAGAAGATACTATAGCATCTCCTCATGGGAACAATCGGTAGAGGTACCTTAGAGTGGCTGCTGCATCAGAGGACTCAGCAGGCATTGTGATAACATAACATTAACTCAAATGATTTAAACATACTGCTTCCATATTGGTTTCAACATACTGCCAAAGACAGATGATGAGATACTCATATTTAAAAAAATACTCTCACCTCCAAATTTTTAAGTGCTTCATCCTGAAGAGCTGTTTTCTCCTCTGTTGTGTAGGACTGGCTCTTCATGATGCTGTCTATGTAGGTGAACACATGATACTGCAGAACACAATGCCAGAATTCACTTTAGTGGATTAAGGAAACCCAGACAGACTACAGCAAACATTCAGTTTTTTTGTTGTGACTTAAAATAATCAACACTTCAGTACCCAGGACTTCATGATATGTTTCTCAATTCAATTACAGATGGATATAGGGGGTCTCTGTGGTAAAGTGGTCAAGCCGTTTGCCTCGTTCTCTGAAGATTTTGGGTTCATTTCACGAGTACAATTTTTACAGAGATCCTTTGGGGACTGTGGTCAGAGATACGGATGTCGTGCAGGCAGTTAGCTGTTCTGCAGACAGAGACTAAGCCAAATGGGATAAAACCTGGTGCAATGAAGTCAATCCTTGCACCTTTACCTATAGATGGATACATTTCAGAACATTTTCTTTTTTTACCTTGTTACATTAACCGATTCCTCCCCAAATGTTACTTTAAATCTTTCTGTCTCATACTTAACCATTTGATCCCACTAAGATTCAAAGGTTTTATCTCTAAACTCCTAGTGTGGTTTCCCATTGTGGGAGGGAAAAAGGAATAGATCAACTGACCACTAACTAGCATGTCGTAAAAGTAGACTAATTAGGGGTGTTTTCATTAAAGTCCAAGAGCATCTGCCTGAGAGGCAAGGAACCAACAGTCTGCATACAAATAAGCCAGATCTGTAAAATAAATATGCATGCAAAACTAAAATTCTGGAACAAGGCTAAAGTTCAGAAGTTGACGAACAACCAGTACATTCCACTAGTGTTTACAGCCGGTGAACATAAAGAAACAAATATTTTGACAAAACGGGATAGTTTTCACACACATTTATAAAGTACATATGAGACTGTGGTATCCTAATATTGTGGCATACTCAAATGGATATTACTGTTTAATATGAATTAGTCTGTCACTTGTCCACTCTCACCCCGTCTCAATCACTTACACACATAAAACACGCAAGAAAACTATCATTATGACTTGAATATGACTGCTGACCTTTCCAGATAGATGTAAGCAGGGCTAAGGGTCAAGAGTAATTTGCCCTTGAATAGTTCCTATGTAGTTAGAGGCTAAGATTGGTATTTTTCATTGGACAGATGAAAATGAGCCCATATGGCAAAAGAAACAAGAGGTAGATAACAATACAAGTAGGAGAACAACATCAAGAGATGGACAAACAGTAGTATGAGACAGTGTACTACCAAGACAAGAGATAGAGTGTGTTGGAGATAAATTGTGGCCAACCGTCATTGTGGAGATGGCACCAGATTGACTGATTGTAAAAGTGACAGAGGGAAGCCTAAAAACATCTGGATAAGAGAGACAAACAAAAATGAAGGGGGAATGAAGAGAATTGTATGAAATGGCAAAAATATTAGAAGAGCTTGCTGTGATTTGGTTGGGGGGAAGGGAAGGAAAAAGAATTTCCTTGTTCTGGCAGGAATTAGAACCAAGATACCCCAATTCAAAAGTCATCTTATCTAAAACAATCCGCCATCCGCTTCTTCAGAAAAGACACTAAAGCAAAATGAGCTTTTTATAACATAATTTTTCTGTAGGAAAAAAATGACCACAAAGGCCTATTCTAGCCAGCCTGTCAGTGCTGTGCTGAGCAAGGTCCTGGTGATATCCTACTGTGCAGACATAATTTTCCAGTAACAGTCATGCATCTTATCTTGAGCAGGTCCGTTGCAGAAGGTCGCTCTCATCTTGATCTGCCTGAAAGAAACTCGGTCTCTTGCCAGCTCTCCTGCCTCGTGTACTTTCATATTCAAGGAGTCACTTATATCCTGTGCTGATCTTTGTGGTGGTCGGCCCCTGCCCCTCCTTCTAGGTGCAATGCCTTCTGCTTTTAACAGTCATGCATACTTTACTGATATCCAGGTCAGGAGAGGGGAAGGAGAGCACTGTAACACAGTTCTTGTGGAGATGGTGCTTTTGCACTCTAAGCTGACTACGGCTGACCTGTGACAATGGCACTCAGTGATGATAATGATGATGACAGATTCGCCCTAAGTATACAAACCCTTCTTGCAGGATCTTTCAGGTAACAGGTTAGAATTTTGTCATAGCTTCGTCTCTTCTCGTACAGATATTCACAAACTCGGTAGCTGTCAAAAACAACAAGTCATTTCAGAGAGTGTACAATCTTTTTAATTTGTTATGATGAAATCAATAACTGCAAAAAATCTACTACTTTTTCTTTTCTCTACTCCTAGAATGCCTTGAGGTATTAGGGCAGGAAGAGATCTCTGGAACAGGGCCTAGTTTTCACTTCGTATAAAGTACTTTTCAGCATCTCTGATATTTCTGCAGTCCATATTCTGCGTGGTCAACCTCTGGCTCTGTTACTGCTGTAGCTGTATAACATTGCTCTCTGTGATGCCCTGTCTGATGCCAATCTTGTTACGTGGTTCAACCATTTGATTTCTTTTCAACCTATTAAGTCCACTACAAGCATGTATTAATTAATCTTCTAACGAGGATGCACAGGACATTGATTTGATTCTTACTGTTTTATGTGGACCCTGAAAAGGGTGACTGGCATGCTGCGTAGCATGAGAGTCACAGGAATCAAATGCAATTTTCAGACAAGTAAAACCACAACATCATTGTGTGTTGTGATAAAATACCATTGCTGTGTGAAAGAAGAGTGTTTGGCAGAGCTAAATGTAAGACAGACCTGTATGCCTAGTTTGTGACCCTTTAAAAAAAAGTCAATTTGTTCATTCATTGATGGTTTACTGCTAGGCTGTGATATCTTGTGTCTTTCAACCTAATACATTCAACTGAAGAAAACCCCCCATGCTACCTTTTCTGATATTCTTGTTAAAGGAAGAAAAAAGTGAGGGGGGGGGGGGGGGGGGGGGGGGGAGGTGGGGGGGGGGGGGGGGGGGGGGGTGGGGGCAGGGGGTGCGGTGGGGGGGGGGGGTGAGGTTGGTAGGGGGGGGGGGGGGGAGGGTCTCTTCTTGTGACTGCTTGGGACCCAGAAACCAATATATGGGGATCTGTAAGATAATATTCATTTCAACTGTATCTTTTTATTATCACTACGTCTTTTTTGTTTGTTCATATAACCATTATTCTCAAATTACTTATACTGTGCAAAAACATGCACCTACACATTAACTTAAATGAGAACAATGTTCACAAAGAATTTACTACCACATGCAGATAATGATTACCAAAAGAAATATATAGTACAAGGAAATTTACAGTTCTAAGAACAAAAGAGATGTGGTTTTATAGACAAATGACTAAATACTCAGAAAAGAGTAATGAAGATGTCCTGAAAGAAAGTGACTCACAAATCTACATTCTTTGGGCATACCATAAGAAGGAGAAACCTGCAGTACATCATCATGGTGGGAAAGCTGGAGGGGAAAAGAGACAGATGGAGACAGAGAGAGAAGATGTTGGACAGTCTGACATCATGACATGGAAGATCATCTGTGTCAGAAATGACTGAAAGTATACAAGATAGAAGGTTGTAGATAGACATAACCACCAAAGCTACATTGTATGGACTATAAGAAAACAGAAAAACAAAAGAACTTACAATCTGGCAGTGTGAGCTAAACTGAGCAGGCGCCCTTCGTTAAACTGAGCCAACCCGCCAGCCTGCAGCAGCTCCATCAGGGCCTGCTGCCTCTCTTCATGCCTGGACTCATCCTCAGGGTTAGCCAGAAACTCCAGAACCTAGTGATGTACATATCGAGACAAAGCTCCTTGTAAAAGTTAAATAAATGTCCCCCTTTTTTTTATTCCTACAAGTGTAATGAACATTTGTTTGCAGGCTCACATTTTTTGTATAGACCAATCACCTGTGTGGGTTCCTGAGCTCAATTTTGGGGGAAAAGAATAGACCAGCTGCTCATTAACCATTTCAATGGAAGTTTGGAAGGGCCGAATGTAAGACAGGCCTGCGTGCCTAATTTGTAACCCTTTGAAAATAAAGTTCGTTCATTGGTTCGTTCGTTCGTTCGTTTCATTCACAAAAAACACTAAAAAAAAAGGTTCAAAAACTATTGGTCACGACCCCATAAATTAGAATAACTGGAATTCCTGAAAAACTCTGTAAAGACAATAATATTTACAATGGTCCCTAATAAATTAATTACAAATGTATTTATCTATATTTTAAAATTATGTTTAAAATATATAAAGATATATGAAAGGAGTAATTAATAAACACAAAGAGGATGAAGCATTAAATGGAATTCATCCTCGAGGCAAAAAAAATAAAATAAAATATAATTTGACATGTTGTGTGACCTTGATCACTGAGGCTTACAAGAAATAGAACTATGCATTTCATAAACATGTCACTTTAGTAAAGTCAGTAAAGTGACATCTATGGGAAAAGGGAAATGTCAATTTTTCGGTTTTTGTGGTGAAACAATGACAGTATGCCAAGCTCTTGTTTTTTTTAAGTCAAAAAAAAAAAAAAGTATAGACCAATCAGCATTCAAGGGGTGATGTAGTCATTATCATGCTAGTCATTACTTTAAAGATAATTTCCTGGTATCTATTGAAAAAAAAAAAATACCAGGTCCATTTTGCTAATACATTGCACTGTGTTACCTTTTTTGTGTGTAGATGCTATAATTTCTGATTCTTTAGATTAATTTTAAACTTTATATGCATTTACATCAGCTGAAATGATGATCTGTTGCATTTTATACTGTATTATGTGCATTTCTGGAGTTGCTGTGGTGTGGCGGCAAGACGCTCGCCTGCGAATCAAAGGTCATGGGTTTGGGTATTGGCCAAGCCGGACGTTTTTCAAAAATGATCTTGGCTACCAGGTAGACCCAGCCTTGAGTGGGTACCAGGTGCTGATCTATATTTTTATAGACCCATCAGCATTCAAGTACGTGGTCGATATCATGCTGGCTGCCTTTACTTCCCAGGAAACTACCTGGGCGCCAAGATTAAGTCTCAAAAACATCCGCCTTGTGGATTTGAACTGGACTTTTGGACTGGCAGGCAAGCATCTAGTCACTACCCTGACATGCCACAGTTCCTAACCTGACATGTGTAGACTAAAAATACTTACCTGTTCAAAGAGAACTCTGTTAACATGAATGGTGTTTTCATGTCGTGCCATTTGTCTGGCCAGGAATGTGAACAGGATGCCGATCTGAGTTGGCTGTGAAGCATAAAACATATACCTGATAACAGGAGAAAGACACTACTTTTAAAATGTAATGAACTGAGCTGAGAATGGATATCACAGCCCTCAGGAGATTCTCACATGTGCTCTGCCCCCCAGCTTCAGCAGTCAGCACTGAGTTTCAATTCTGACGGTACCAGTAGCAGTTTGACTCTATGTTCTGTTCACGTGAGTCTTGAGTGTTTGCCAAATTTTCTGGTCACTCCTCACTGCAACATTAACTCCAGACTGTGATGATCTATTCTCACTTCTGCACTTTTCACCTTCTGCCAAGGGGCCTTAACAATGTCTAGCTTTTCATGCATAGTTTTGCAACCTAGTAGTGCAGAACTAGCCAATCTGTCCAACTGTTCTTTTCCTAACAAATTTACAAAACCTGAGAAAAAATACCATACTTGCCAATCAGAACACACATACCATTCTCTACCTTTCTCAGAAACTGTGAGTCTATTACAATTACATGTGCATGCGTCTGGTTGTCAAGACAGCAGAAAGCTGTTGAGATGGCCTCCATTCTTACTAGATGTGGTAACACATGCTAGGGTTTGTTGTATTAAGCAACATCAAATTGTTTTTACAATGAACGCCATTCATTTCCTCTGCCTCACAATGCACAATCATTTGTATAGATAATCACTTTCATCACCTGGGCAGGAATTGTCACACGTTACTTTTTAAAAAATTTTTTCATTTCTGATTCTGCAGTGCCCACTGGCCAGGTCCAATCTGATTTTAATAGTGATCTTTCCAACAAGTACATCTTAACTTCAGTCTAATCACCAATCACATCTAAATCCTAAATTATACATGATCAGCATCATCCTGTTGGGCCGATATGTCATTTATGGCCCTAAAGTCTAGTCCTCTATTCCATTCTATAGATTATGCTGTTAACATTCAAGAAAAAAAGTCCCCCCCCCCCCCCCCAAAAAAAAAAAACAAAAAAACACGCACACATCATAGTTGTGATTTATTTTTCATCGTTGTTTGCTGATGTAAACTTATCACTGCAATGTCCTGTGTTTGTTTAGTGTTATCGATCCTGCAGAGCTCACATATACTTTATGAAATTCCTATCCTTGTTTTAGACTGTCATAACTTTACTGCAGTCATCTCATTTTGATATATGGCTGTAAAATAGCATGCTGCAAGTGCTGGGAACTGATTGCAAACGTTCACAATGAAGACTGGCTGAAAGTTGAGCACAATGATTTTACTTTTGGGGGTTTTTGTGGTGAAGTAGTCAAGCCTTTTGACTCACGCTCTGAAAGTCATGTGTTTGTTTCATGGGAGTGCACTTTTTACAAAGACTCCCAGGGATTGTCACCAGAGTTACAGAGTCCGTGCTATGTGTGATGCTCTCAACTAGCCATTCTATGGACAGAGACTGAGCCATATGGGATAAAACCCAAACCAGTCAAGTCAATTCCCTCGACTTTTACCTTTTGTCAAAACCAAATCAACAAAAGTGTGTCAATCTGGTAACCTGCATTCCATTGCCATCACCAAGTGGAAGAGACAATCTAATCACAAAGAAAGTACTGCACTCGATGAGCAAGACACTTACTGTGAATCCTATACTTTCCACCATGACTTGTAATAAGATATCCACAACTCTCTGCCTTTTTTGGATGCTGAAAACATTTTGAGAGATAACAGTCCTTTTTAAAATTGTTTATAAAAAAAAGTCCTTTATTCTCTCCTCAATATCTCCAGGCATAGTGAATGTATAGCGATAATTTAATTCTTTACTAAACCAACCAATCAAGACCTAACAGGTGACTGGTCAATATCACGCTGACTGCAAGATCAGGTGGCAAATGTAATATTGCTTAACTGTCCTAAAAATATTGTCATCAAATCTATCTGATCCTTGCATTATCAAGTTAAAAGCAGACATCTAAGACAAACTGAACCTTAAGTTGCCGCTGATAATTTGCAACCCCATCAATACAAAAGAAACATCATTATTAAAACTGGTTTTACAACCTCTCTATGTAAGTAAATAACATTTATATTTTAAAATGTATTTATTAAAAACTATGTGAAAGCTGTAGCTGTGTGGTTTTGTAGAAGAGTGATGAAAATAACACAGAAGATAAAAAATGTAATAAAGAACTAAAAGAAATTAATTCATCAGAAGTAGGCAATCAATATATTCTTTTACATGTCATGAGAAGGGATAAGTAAATGTGAGTAAAGGACCCTTTTCCGCGCCTTTTAGGCGTACAGGGCATATATTTCTAGACCTATATTTGTATAGACCAAATGGAACAAGATGGGTGATGTCAGCATCACGCCGATCGCCTTTACTTCCTGGGACTGTACCCCGTACCCACTTAAGGTTAGGTCGACTTGGGAGTCAAGGTCATTTTTGTTAAAAGTCCGGCTCTGCCAGGGAGCGAACCCACGACCTTCTGATTTGCACGTGAGCGTCTAGTCGCTACGCCATGGCAAAAGAGATAAACTGGAGTATGTTGTGAAAGAAAAGTTAGACAAGAGGGAAACTAGGGGAGCGGACGGCGAGTAGTGTGGTATCATGTCAAAAAGGTTAAAGCTGAACCCATATGACTCAGTTTCTCTCCATAAAACGGTTAGTCACCTGATGCCTGACGAGAGCGCCGCATACAGCACAAAATCTGTAGCTCCTGCAACAATCTCCAGGGATCTCTGTAAAAACTGAACTCATGAACTGAAGGGCGCAGCCATGAAACAAAACCATGACCTTCAGAGCGTGAAGCAAACGGCTAGACCACTTCACCATGGAGACCCCGTCATGTCCTAGAAGAACGGTTTCATCAGAAAGATTGACAGGACTTTGGAATGAAGATTATGGACAGACATAATTGACATCAAAAACAACATAACCATAAGAATAAGAAAACATTTTTTTTGTTCAAACATACCCATCTTCTGTGTTGAACTCGGGCTCCTCAAATGCCTGTAATGAATGTAAACATAATCATATATATATATATTTAAAAACAAAAATTTATTGTTATTTTTTAAAATAGTTGTCCCTCCTGGAGCTGATATGGTGTAACAGCAAGACTCTTGCCAGCAGATCCGAAGATTGTGAGTTCAAATCCTTAAGGCGGCCTGTGTGATGTTGACCACATTACCCACCAAGTGCAGATAAGTCTACAAAATATAGGTCTTGCACTTTATGAATGAAGGCTTCGAAAAAAGTCTTTTATCCCCCCCCCCCCCCCCCATCTCCAGGATCGCAGTGTGTAGGATTAACATCTTTAAGTCTCAGTGTGGATTCCAGGGCCCTATTATAGGGAAAACAAGAATAGACCCATTGCCTACCTAAAAGCATGTTGTAAGAGTCGACTAACTTAGAGCTTCTTTCAAAGTCAGAGTGCATCTGCCTGAGAGGCAAGGAACCAGCAGTCGGCATACAGATGAGTCAGATCCGTAAAACGGATGCACACGCAACACTCAGGTTCTGGAACAGGATTGCTGTCCAGAAGTGGATGAACAACTAGAACTTTCCACCAGAGTTTACAGCTGGTGAACGGGAAGAAGAAGACAACCTAAATTTGAGCACCAAACGGGTACAAATCCCGGAAACCCTGTTCAACTGTATAGCCATGTAGCACAGTTATATTAGGGCACCAAAAAAGATTATGAAGTAACCAGTAACCCAAGGTGGGTGGGTCTAAAGATCCTCTCCATCAAATTATATAGGTTAATTAAATATTCATGCATCAAGAATTTTTCTGAGCATTTAAAAAAAAAAAAAAAAGTATGTATCAACAGTAACTCATAAACATATTTTTAAAACAGTAAACAGGATGTACTTCTGTCAGTGAAAGTTGAACTACTAAAATACAGAAGGAAAGTGGAATGCATTCAAGAACAGATGCCTAAGGAAACTGATGAACATTAAATGGGTTGAACTCAAGAAAGACAAACAAATAAGACAAATGTCTAGGCAACCACTGGTATCAGCAGGTTCAAACCTGCTGGACTGGATTCCACTCAGAATATTGAAGCAATTGCACTGGGTACAATGGTATAGAATAATACATAGTGCGTCCTATATGACCTATAAAAGAAGCATGATGAAGATGAAAAAGATGTTACTTAGGACCTTCAAAAAGATGACAAAGATGTTTACTAAAGACCTTCAAACAATAATATTTTTTATTTTTACATTTTTAAGCTTCTTCTTCTTTTTCTTCCCATTCTTCGTGTTCACCAGCTGTAAACTCTGGTGGAAAGTTCTGGTTGTTCCTCCCCTTTCGGACTGCAGTCCTGTTCCAGAACCTGAGTGTTGCCTGTGCATCCGTTTTACAGATCTGACTCATTTGTATGCAGACTGCTGGTTCCTTGCCTCTCACGCAGATGCACTCCGATTACGAAGAAAGCTCCCCAATTAGTTGAATCTTACGACATGCTTTTGGGTAGGCAGTGGGTCTATTCTTGTTTTCCCTATAATAGGGTCCCGGAACCCACACGGGGAAACATATTTAAGCTAAATCATATAATACTTTGTGTCTCTGTAAAAATGTATAACTACTTTTAAAGCAATGCATTAGATTTTACCAAAGACTTAAAATACTGCTTGTTTTATTTGTTTTCTGCATTCCGAACCCTTGATGTTCACTGCTGCATACTACCCCTCCCTTCAGCCCTATGACGGATCTTCTCTTCCAAGTTGGTGGCTCCATGTGACTGTAGGTCTGCCTGTATATTATCTCTCCACTGTCTTCTTGGTCTGCCTCATGGTCTACTGCCTTTCAATACTTTCATTTGCAGTTTTCTACTTATTTTTAAGTTTTAAAAACCACCAGACAAAACTACATGTCAAAACTACACAACAAATGGACAATAAATAATAAAGATATTAAAAATGTCACATACTGTGAATATCTTGGTTTCAAGATTAACAACAGTGGGAACTATTTATACAGATGTTAGCTTTGATCATTTTCACAATCACTGAAAAGGGGAATCTGGAAGTTTTGAAACTAAATATAAGGAACAATTTAGAATACCACGGACCAAGATGCAGAATAATGCTGACATTCTACAAGATCCGAAAAGCTAGAGTGGCTCCTACATAGAATCATGTCTCAACAAATGACATACTTTGACCAATTTTCAACATCATAATGCTTAGAAGAAATGCAGTATAAGGGATAGTTCCTGGGAGAGGGAGCAAGGGTCAACAAACATGAAGATAGACACAGAATACTGGAAAAATTTTAGATATGAAATTACACGAGGCAAGGGAAATGACAAGGGATGTGAAAGTGGTCCATGCTGGGAGTGATTACTTTAGATATGAAATTACATGAGGCAAGGGAAATGACAAGGGATGTCAAAGTGGTCCATACTGGGAGTGATAACTTTAGATATGAAATTACATGAGGCAAGGGAAATGACAAGGGATGTGAAAGTGGTCTATGCTGGGAGTGATCTTCTGCAAATGACCTACTACAAGATGATGATCTAATGATGACTTCAACTGAAAAACTGTTACATTAAAAAAAAAAAGTCTATAATTTAACGACCATACTCAACACACATAATATTATATTAATTAAACAGAAAGATCTTACCAATGCTAAAACATTGAGAAATTCTCTGGTGTCAAACTTGAGCAATGTCCTCAAGTATGGATATACAGGCTCATCTAAGATTTAAACAAAACAAACAAACTGGCTATAAGGCATGCTAAGAAATGGATTCTTAAAATAAGGAAACCTTAAGTGCTTTCGATCTTCTTCCACAGATTATAGAAGTACAATCTGAACACAGGTCACAAACTCTGTTGCAGAAGCATAGATCTAATGTACATTCTAGGATTACACATGTGATTTAGAAGGACTTACATCACAGCACTCTTTTAAGTTCCATAGCTCTCTTATCACCTCCTCAATAGCTACACACATGTAAAACATCTCAAAACACCTGTTCTGTGTTGATTATTAAAATGCTCATATCTGGCAGCTCCAGGTTGCACCCCTGATATCCTCCAACCTGGACAAGGATACACTGTCTTGTCTTTCGGCGTAGTGTTTTAAAACTGTGTGTATAACAGGAAATGCAACCTGAAAGTTATAATGTTATGACAGGGCAGACCAGGCACTTAGCCTCATATCTGGCAGCTGGTCTAGGAGGGAAGCTCTGACAGGCAGACAGATATAGCACTGCTCCTGTGATCTGGCAGCTTCTGCAGCATGCATTGTTCTTAAAATATTTATTGTATTATCTTTCCTCTGGAGTAAACAAGGCGGGCTGTGAGAGGGTTCTCGTTGCATGAGCAACACATGGTCTCTACAATACTGCCCAGCGATTGCGTTATGGAGAGGATGGATGGGGATTCCCATGGCCTCTCTATATAGCACAATATAACAGCATCATTTGGAAAGACGGAAAGCTGACAAAAACAATAAATAAACAGGGGGAGACCCTTGAGGCCCTAAAAATGTTATATATATATATATATATATATATATATATATATATATGTGTGTGTATGTGCGCACGCGTTTGTGTGTGTGTGTGTGTATATATATATATATAAAATAAACAATCAGAAAATGTAGTAATCGGCACTCACAGAAAGAAGTAGAAAGATAGAAGAACATACTTGACATGAAAAGTTTTAGAACCCATGTTGCTGGGACTGGGTTGATAACAAAGCTGTCTGGATCAGACATAATCGCCCTCCTTCTGCTGGAGACTGAAGCTCTTGCCACTGTCCTCAGTCCTCATCTGCTGTGTTCATTCAATGTGTTTAATTTATTCAGTTCATTTACTATGTTCATTCACCATGTTCATTTATTGTGTTCATTCACTGTGTTCATTTAATGTATTCATCATAATGAGTTTCCACTTCTGCCGTTAAGCCTTGTGGGGAGGAGCAGTTTGCAGTCTAGATGGGCAGCGATGGCTACTGTCATTCTGCGTCGATGTAGAAGCTCTTTAATGTCATCAATCCATCAATCATCAATCACTGTGTTAATTCATGCACTATGTTCATTTCCTGTGTTCCTTTACCATGTTCATTTATTGTGTTCAATTACCATGCTCATTTGTGTTCAATTACCATGTTCATTTATTGGGTTCAATCACTGTTTTTATTCCATGCGTTCATACACTTTGTTAATTCATTGTACTCATTCACTGTGTCATTTTTACTGTGTTCTTTCATTTGATAATTTATTGCGAAGTTTTTCTGTGTTCATTCAATGTTCTCATACACCTTTTTTTAATTCAATCAGTTCATTCATGTACGCTACTGGAACTAGTGAAACTCAAAGCAACATATATACGTGCACTGATAAATATAATATGTGACTTTATAATCCTAATGCTTCAGGAGACCAGGATAAAGCATGAATCAAACATCGAATGTCCAGGATAAGACTGCTACAGTTATCTGCGTGGAACACAAAACCGAGGTCCGGCAAAGTATGTCAGACATGATCTTCAACATCGATGGCCAGACAGAAAAGCTTATAACCGTGAAGGGTTAGAGATTCCAGATTTAGTTGGTCCCACAGACTGCCATGACTGGACATCGATAACGAATACACCCATGCAGCTTGACTCCTTAATGAATGTGCATGGAAATTCCTTTACATTTTGGATGTTTAAAAACTAGAGTTTTTAATGCGGTGATCATTAAGATAAAGAAAAAAAAAATTCAGTGTGATCCTTACCTTGAGCAGGAGTGTTGGTGTGAAGACAAGTCAAACAACGGAAAACCTACAGAAAACAAAACTATTTATATTATTCTACATCTCAGCCGATTCTTGGCTGCCAGCCAAAAGGTATTAAGTTCACATTTACGTAGTCTGATTTTTGTTGTTGTTATATAATGGGCCATGGCTCCAAGGTCAATTCAGTCAAAAATGAGTATCAGGAAATTCCCTGGAAAAGTAAAAGTTGGCCGGCGTGATGCTGACCATATAACCCATTAAATGCTGATTGGTCTATAATAAATATGCGTCTAGCCCCAGGTACCCAATGTGTTTTGGTAGGAAAAGAGTCTTTTATTTTATTTTCTTCGATACATTATGGCTACCAGATACATCATGATCATCAGGTGCCTTGTCGACTGGCATTGACAATCAAGTCCCTGCACGATATGCAATCTTCGACAGCATGTATCAGTTTGTGTGCTGACTCCCGTTCATGACACAAGGTTGTTAAAAATCTATTTTTTTGTGGTGGGGGGAAGGGGGGGGGGGGGGTGGGTGACTTTGTCTGTCTCTTTTTCCACAGATCTTTCCAGTGGTCACAATAGATATCCTGTTCAAACCTCTTAAATAAATAAGTAAAGGACCTTAGCCATTTCTTGTTATTTTATATCTTTATTGTGTTAAAATACTTTATAATTTCATACGAATCTCAAAACTTTACCTAATGCTCATACCTTGAGAAAAAATGTCAAATGTCATACAATCCTCACAACTTTACACAGTCTTTATGCCTTCATACAATCTTCATAATTATATAATCCACATAACTTCATAACAATCCTTTAACTGCATACAATCTTCATAGCTCATACAACTTTTATAACTTCTTACAATCTTCATAATGTCATACAATCCTAACTTCAAATAATCTTCATAACTTTACAGTTCTTATGACTTTGGACAATCCTGATAACTTCACACAATCCTCATTTCATTTAATCCTCATTTATATCTTTAAATAATCATCACATAATCCATATTTTAATACCATCCTCATATCTTCATACAATCTTCATAAGTTCCTGATTTCTTCACAACTACACATAAACTGCTCCAGTTATCCCACAATACATCCCTCAAACATATTATTATTTTTATTGGTAGTAAGCATCACCTCATCTTTGACCCTTTCAACGTGGTCCTCAGGAATGTCTCCCAATGGGTAAGCTCTACCTGCCAAGCAGCAACTGAGGGAGTCGAGGAATACAGGAGGAGAGGAGACAAAATAATTATAATCAGTGTGTTTCTGGTGAAATGTTTGTCACTGTCTAGTAAACTGTTTCTTCAGAAACATATGTCAACATACTGTTTATTTTGTCTTCTCCTTCTTCTTCACATTAACCAGCTGTACACTCTGGCGGAAAGTTCTGGTAGTTCATCTACTTCTGGACTGCAGTCCTGTTCCAGAACCTGAGTGTTGCATGTGCATCCGTTTCACCGATCTGACTCATTTGTATGCAGACTGCTGTTTCCTTGCCTCTCAGGCAGACGCACTCCGACTTCGAAAGAAGCTCCCAATTAGTCGACTCTTAAGACATGCTTTTGGGTAGGCAGTGGGTCCTTCTTGTTTTTCCTATAATAGGGTCCCGGAACCCACTCAGGAAACTGTTTCTTGTGATGTGTTTGTCCCTGTCTGGCACATCGTTTGTTGTGAAATGTTTGTCACTGACAAATTATTTCTTGTGATATGTCTGTCACTATCTTGTAAACAATTTCCAGTAAGCTGTTTCTTGAGATATGTTTAACAGAGACACCAACAATCAGATCACCCCCTACCATAAATTTAGCATTATGACCACCAATAGATGACCAGACAATCATAGCACCAGCAGTAGTACAAATACAAAAACATATTAACAGACTCCACTCAGAATGCGACAGCCATGATATGAAGATCAACGTAAACAAAACAGAAGTGATAATATTCTCCAGAAAAAGAAGAAGAACCACCACCAAAACTGATGAACATCAGTTAAAGCAGGCAAAGGATTTTACATTTCTGGGGAGCATTTTTTCAGAAAACGGAAGAATTAATAAATAAGTCCAACAAAGTTGCAATAAGGCCAATCAAGTTTTAGGCCAAATGGGACCAATTTTGAAATGCAAGCATGTGAATATGAACACTAAAAGAACACTGTTCAACCCAATATTCTTACCAATACTATGCTATCAGTGTCAAACATGGACACCGTCTTCAGAAGACAGAAGGAAAACAGTCATGACAGAAATGAAATATTTACATTTATACCAGGTGTAAAGAAAGATTGACATAGGAATTATAACATCAGGAAGAGAGTTGACACAGAACAAATATTCAACTTTAGGTAGGCAAACCAAATGGTTTGGCCATGTAACAAGATTGGCATCAGACAGGGCCCCACAGAGAGCAATGTTATACAGATGCAGCGGTAACAGCTCCAGTGGTCGACCATGCAGAAGATGGACCACACATATATCTGAGACACTGAAAAGTACTTTATACGAATCAAACAGAAAGGCCCCTTCCAGAGATCTCTTAATGCCCTGACGCCACGAGGCATTTCAGGAGTAAAGAAAAAAAAAAAGAACAGAAGACTACAAATGCAACTGGTTTGGTTTGCACAAGATAACTTTTACTGGTTTTATATTAGAGAGTGGCTGAACTGGCCAAATGTTGGGCACATCTGGAGGAAAAGCAAACAATGTATTACAAAACAGGCACTTGAATGGGAAACAAATGGACTTGGAAAATAAAGACATTCAAGAGAACCATAAGATTAAAATTGTTGAGAGAGGCCAAAGGTGCTTTACCGGATTACATCCATGATATTGAAACAATTTTGTACAGGTTAGAATGGAATGGACAAATAGACTGCAAGTGCTTGGTGACAATATAAACGATGCAACTGGATATGATGATGATGAAAGTTTAAAATTAAAAATTCAAAATCACATTATTGGTTTTTATCCATTACACGACTTCCATAACTTCCTATTACAACAAACAAAATTTGAAAACAAAAACAAAAAACGTAAAAGATTTTTCAACAGTTACAACAATAATCATGAAGACATACCTGATGTACACAAGTAATTTGTTACCTAGCTTGATATGAATGTCTGCGGAAAGAGGAAAACTATGACAGTTAATGAAATATAATATGTGACACTAAACATGAAGCAGATCATAGCTACTAAAACATACACAGAAAAAAAAATAAGCAAGTAAACACATGAATAAAGGTAACTAACAAAAATTTTATCTATTGATTTATGTACTATGGCTCAAACACTTAGATAATCTATACTTTGCCGGGATCCGATGTCCTTCTTGCTGTGTGGGTTTCGTAGCCCCATTCTGGGAGTTGATTTGATTCAAGAACTGACATCACAGCACTCAGGGCATTCCCATAAGCGCTCCGTCCCCATCTTCAGCAGCCAGGAAGAGTCCTGATACTAATGGTGCCAGTAGCATTCTGATTAAACATCTGTCTTGCCTTTCCTCTGAGCCTTGAGCATCTGCCAGAACCTGTCGTCACTCCTCCCTGTATCAATCTTACCAGACTGTGGTGATCCATCTGCTCCTCCGAACTGTACACGCTCTTCCACAAGGCACTAACTACGTCTGCCTTTTCAAGCATCAGTATTCCACCAAGTTGTGCAGAGCCAGCCAGTCTGTCTGTCTGTTCATTTCCCAACACACCAGCGTACCCGATGAAAAAATCCAGATTCTGGGGGTTAAAAAAATAGAACCACTGCTCCCTAACAAAGTGATAATTTTAATTCAGAGTGCATTCACCCTAGAGGCGAGGAACCAACAGTCTGCATACAAATAACCTAGATCTGTAAAACTGAGGTTCTTGAATGAGCCAAAATTCAAGAAGTGGACGAACAACCAAAACTTTCTGTTGGAATTTAGTCAGTGAACATTAAGAAGAAGAAGAAAGAATAAGTCAACTAAATTTGCTATCTAATGATTTACAATGTACTCTGGTCCAAACACCAAATAATCTATTCTTTGCCAGGATCTGATCTCTTCCACAGTGTGACTCTCATACCATTGTCTAAGAGCCATCAGAGCAGGTTTTTTTCTAAACAGCCCGATGTTAAAATCAAAGCCCTGGTATTTCAGGATATAGTAGATAAAGTAGTATTTATCTACGTTTCCCCTTTATACCGACAGTAATCTATACACATGAACAGGGTGAAGCAGTAAATGGAACACATTCAACTGACCCTTAAAAAACATATGTATTTGGTGACTCATGCTGTGACCTCTATCACTGAGGTTCATGGGAGAAAGTACATCAACCTGGTTTAAAAAAAAAAAAAAACTATTTGACTCAAAGGATCCCAACCCCCACCAAATGATATTTTAGTTAATGTACTCATATCCGAACCTCCTAAACGTTTCTACAGGCACAAAAACAGCCAACAGCATTTACTATGTTTCTCATAAGCAAGTCATTTACAGACAAGTCGGAAAAGTGACATTTAAGGGGAACTGGACTTAATTGGAACCCTTTGAGCAAAAAGGTTAAAAAAACACTGAGTGTATACTACATACCAGTTAACTGTTTTCCTGTACTGAGAGCAGAACCCAACTGTGTCAGAAGTTGTTCCAAGGGGGTTGTGAAGTCAGCCATTCCTTTGTTGTACACATATATGATGGCATCATACAGGCCATGTCCCCAGCACAGGTTCACAACCTAGGCATTGCAGGAATGTGTACATGAATAATCAATGGTTATAACATAACATCAATGGTTATAACATCTATGGTTATAACATCAATGGTTATAAAATAACATCAATGGTTATAACATCAATGGTTATAACATCAATGGTTATAACATCAAGAAACTGACCATATTATAAAACTCCATTTGTGTGTAACACTCTGGCATTTCTTCTTCTTTCTTCTTCTGCACTCATGGAAGATGTAATTGTGTTATGTCCGTTTACAGCATGGCTGCGATATTTGCTGCTTTTGGCCAATACATCCGACTTCTGCGGGCATTTGTTGACCAGGTAAGCCTTTCAGGTCTCTGGCATATTAAATAGGTTATCTTAAACAAATTAAATAGGCTCTAATGTAAAGCTTATAGTCAATGAATTCATCGAGAAATACTTCTTTTTTTCTTCTTTTTCTTCTTCTTTGCGCTCACCAGTTGTAAACTTTGGTGGACAATTATTGTTGTTCATCCACTTCTGGACTTTAGTCTTGTTCCAGAAATAAAGTTTTGCATGCATATCTGTTTTACAAATCTGGCTTCTTGTGTGCAGAATGCTGGTTCCTCACCTCTCAGGTAGATGGTGCACTTCAACTTTAAAGGAAACACTCCTAGCTAGTCAACTGTTTTAAAATACATTTAGGACCAAACTGTCAGATCCTAGAGAAGGTGGTTAAAATATGAAAATCTCTACATGAGTATCTACTGAGTTTACATACTGACACAAGTGTCTACTGAGTTTACATACTGACACAAGTGTCTACTGAGTTTACATACTGACACAGGTGTCTACTGAGTTTACATACTGACACAAGTGTCTACTGAGTTTACATACTGACACAAGTGTCTACTGAGTTTACATACTGACACAAGTGTCTACTGAGTTTACATACTGACACAAGTGTCTACTGAGTTTACATACAGACATGAGTGTCTAATAGTTTACGTACAGACATGAGTGTCTAATGAGTTTACTTACAGACATGAGTGTCTAATGAGCTTACACACAGACATGAGTGTCTAATGAGCTTACACACAGACACGAGTGTCTAACGAGATTACATACAGACACAAGTTTCCACTGAGTTTACATACAGATATGAGTGTCTAATGAGTTTAAATAAAGACATGAGTGTCTAATGAGCTTACGAAAAGACATGAGTGTCTAATAAAATTACATACAGACACAAGTTTCCACCAAGTTTACATACAGATATGAGTGTCTAATGAGTTTACATGCAGACATGAGTATCTACTAAGTTTACATACAGACACAAGAGTTTGTCTACTGAATTTATATACAAACATGAGGGTCAACAGAGCTTACATACAATAATAACTATCTATAGGGCTTCCATACAAGCATGAGTATAATGAAAGGCCTGTTAAAACATGGCTACCTGATGTATATCTAAGCTGGTGATGTCAAGATGAACTATGCATGATTCTACACTGTCCAGCAACCCCCTCATCTCATAGTGGTCAACAAAGTCTTTCATCACAGCTGGAGGGATGTAGGTCAGTCTGTCTGACTGCATGTACGGCTCCAGGCACTCAAGGAAAGTGCCTTTGGCAATAACATCATTCGAGAAACGCTCATAGATACGATCGAATAACAGCTCCCTTGTTAGGAAAAAAAAATTTAATATTATAACATTAAACAATTTTATTAATTTCACCTGTGTGATTTATCAAAGTTGTCACACCCTCCTTTTTATTTTCTGACTTTCCAGACGAGAGTGTTATATTGTGCTATAAGAAGCAAGAAAATCCCTGCCCATGGCGATGGTGAGTGTAACTAGCAACATCCACTCACATTAAGAAAAGTCGTTCACAATTAGAGTATGGGATTTCAAGACCACTGTGGCCAACGCATGTTTTTAATGCGCTTCTTTTCAGATGCTCAGCTCTTACCCTATGCAATAATTTCCTCCTTTGTTCCAGTTCTTTCCTGATTCCCCCAATGCAAAATGGTCCATGATATCTTGTTACCATGAATCTAGCTTAATACCTGTAGCATTCACATCCAGCTAGCACACATCTTTGTATCAATACAGAGGCTGATGTCAATATCTACTTATCTGTTGTTCACCTGTGTGATATCAGGGCCCACAATGGATGCAAAGAATAGTAAGCTGTGATATTAGGGCCCAAAATGGATGCAAAGAATAGTAAGCTATCATGTCAGTAATCAGGTAATCGCAGTTCCAGCTTAAAAGCGAATGGGTCACATCAAAGCTGCTCCGTTACTGTGCTAATAAAAACCTCAAAGAATATCCATCACTGTCTCTTGTGGATATATTGATACAGACTGCAGTCTCAGCAAATCCAGTAGCATACACATGCATTAACTGCAGCCGTTAGAAGTTCCAACACAAACAGTGCAACACTAGAAATACAATTCATCATCGACGGAAGCAGCAGTTTCAACAGATCAGTAGTTGCACATACGACTAATCACATAAGGCACTACTAACTTTGTCGCAACTGGCCACTTGCCATTTCCTGAATCTGCAGTTCACAACAGACATCACATTGAGCACAGTCAAAAAGCATTCCAAATGAAATATGCGGCTCACAGTGTCATACCATGCTCTCAATTCAGTTGCTGGACGATGAAACTGTATCCCTTCTGTCTACATTTGGAGGAAAATGTAATGGCCACCTACTGTCAAAAGCAACAACTTACCACAACTAAAACCAGTAAACTTCCATATCCTCCATACTGACCAGAAGTCTGAAGCTATTTGGTATGTGCTTAAAGGCAACTAAGGAGAGTTGGCATTAGTCTGAAAATCAAATTCTGAGGAAATCTTTAGCTGCTAAACTCAACTAGTCCTTAATAAGTGTGCCAAGGACTCGGTGTGGTTTGATTGAGTCCCTATATCCCATTAGGATATTAACCACATCAGTAAAATTTCTGGAAGCTGCCACAGTGCAGTGGGTAGACCACTACCTTGCGCATCTAAAGGTCATGAGTTCCCATCCAAACACAGCTAGACTTGAAAAAAAAATCAATAAAAAAATCACCATGCCTCCCAGGTTGACCCTGCCCTAAATGAGTACCAGATAAAGTCCTGGGAAGTAAAGGTGGCCGGCGTGATGTCGACCACATCACCCACCGAGTGCCAACTGGTCTGTAAAATAGAGGTCTATCACTTTATGTTCAATATGCCTGAAGGCAGGGAAAAGGGTCCTCTAATTTACTTTTTGTAAATAATATTTCCTCTTCCTCATATCAATAGTTATAAGACAAAGACAATGACACTATACTGGGCAGACAGTGAGAAGAAGCCAGCAGAGAATCAAAAGTATGCACTGAAATGAGAAACAAATGAACTGATGAAACAAGGATGTCGAAGAGAAACCCTAAAATGAACGCCGATAAGAGAAGCCAAAAGTGCAAACTAGATTCCATTCATGACACTGAAAGGACTGGATAGGATAGAACGGAATGGATGAAAAGACTGCAAGACGGTTGTAACAAATAATGACATAACAGCTTTGTGTTAATTTTTATTCTTCTGCTTTTTTATCAATCAATAGAGAATAATGCCGTTACCAATTTCATACAGGGTAATCATGAACGACTGCTGGGATCTTAATAAAAGATGTATTAAATAAATATATATGTGTAGCGATTTAAATGTTCAGAAAAATTTAAAATTTTAGACCTAACTTAAACTTCAATATGGCCACAATTTGTAGCTCTAGCGATGTCTAGAGATGTCATCTGATCTCTTGTCACATCTTCTGAATCATGTACAGAGTTACAGATGCAACTGTTGCAGCAACTCTCTTTTTAAGGTGCCAGATTGTCCTTATTTTCCCAGAGCCATTTTAAGCCTCCCTCCCAGTCACACAAAACTTTAAAACAACTCTGAACATTCTAAGACACCACACATGTATATCCATTAAATACTTCTTTTATCATTTGAGTTTAAAACCCCAGGATTCATTCTCTATGACCCTGTATTAGTACAGTTGGTGAAGAGGTTAAGCAGTTTGTCTCAGGCTCTGAAGATTGTAGGTTCACTTCACTCTGCACTGTACAGTTCACAAGTGTAATATTGCAGAAATCCTCAGCGATTATCATTGGAGTTCAAGCTCTGTGGGACACTCTCGGCAGCTTGCAAGCTGTGCTGTGGAGACACTGAGCCATATGAGATCAAGAGTGGTGCAATGAAGTTTATTGAACTTTGATGAGAAAGGCCAAAGTGCTAGACTGGATTCCAAACATGATGATGAAACAACTGCACAGGGTAGGATAGAGTGGCCCCGAATCTGCAGGCTGCTCCCTGCTGATCTCCGGAGGACACAGACCATGACTAGTGGGAAGCTCAACATACGAATGTGAGGTTAACAGTCATGTGCAGGATGTGATGATTCCTTGGGTGAGCCCAGGACCACAGTGTCATCTATCGGCTCTGCATTTATGAAAGCCTCCTTTGCTGTAAACAGGCACACACAATTACTTCACTCAGACAAACGAAAAGGAGAAGGAAAAAAAAATGGATTGGAAAAATTAACTGTGATCTCCTACAGTTAGTAAGTTGACAGATTATCCTTAATGCACATCGAATCATTCCATCCATAAGTGCTCAGATCCCCCCCTTAGTAAATCCTGCGGGGTGTAGCGGCTCATGATCCCAGTTCCATGTTTTCTTGTTCTTCTTTGGCTTCCTGCATAGTGCTCTTGTCTGGCCGCATCTCTTTTAACATGCTGTTCTTGCAGTCTGGTCATGGGTGCATCTTCACAGTCATCACTTGATTCAGGCAAACGTCTTATTTCTCAAAGACCATTCAGAACAGCAGCATGGTCCATTGCTCGTCTGCCCTCCACAGCAGCTTAACCTGCAAGCCTATCAGCTTGCTCATTTCCTGGCATGCCTGCATGCCCTAGCACAAATATGAAACTGATATGTGTCAACCCCGACCGCTTCAGAGACTCCAGCCACTGTCTTCAGACCCAACCCTTCTTTATCTTCCTCAGCATACTCATTGAGTCACTGAGAAAACATGCGCAGGAAAAAGTCTGTGTCTCTAGACATGTTATTGCTTTGGTGACTGCCATGACCTTCACAGACTACTTGTGGTCTCCTATGTAAGGTATAACATGATGATGATGCTCTGGACTTTAAACAGCCTGATAAAGAATAAAAACAAATGCAAATGCAGACATATCAACTTACAGATTTCCAAGATGGAGGCAGTAATCAACACAGACAGGCACTATTTCCTGTAGAAATAAAGTATTTATTACTCAGATACTTAAGCATCATACTACTACAGCAGAAGTTCAAATTAGCAGACCTTCAAATGTACAAGGTCAGTACATGATGATAAAGGGCAATAATAAGCTCTTCCCATCACTATCTTTTCACCCAGAAAGAATCCATAACATCCACTTTACAAAGCTGGTCAACCTCAGATACACACAGGTCTGAAGAACAGTCCTGCCGTTCCAGAGAACTGAACCTTCGACTATTGTCATGGTAAGCTGTTTGTCCATCATTACCAAAAAGAGCATATTATTTTGTTTCAGACTACATAGTCAACACAGCACCCTATTCAAACATGTCAAAAAGGCCACTGATTGTTTGGTAGCCTTAGGGTCAGATACTCATACAATTTGTATAAAAAAAATCAGCAACAAAGGCTAGTCAACTATTATACAAGTTAGCTGAGGGGTAGTCTTCATCATAAATAAAAAAAATTTTTTTTAGTCACCTTTAATTGACTCCACTGAGGTGAAAAAAGAATTCTTAACTCTTTCAGTCCCAAGAAGTGCATCATATGTTCATAGGTCCTACCTAGAAGCCCAGTAAATGCAAGATGCACCAATATTACATCTCTGTTTACTAACTATTGGGTCTCTAATGCTAAACCATCTGGACTGAAAGAGTTAAGAGCTATAGAAATCCTATCTAATATATGGAAGTAAATGATGGACAGTTGGTCAATTAGTGAAAAATTATGCAGAAACGGCAGACATATGGTTTTATAGACACATGAGAACATCCTTGATAAATAAAAAGAGTAACGAAAATATCTTGAAAGAAACTGACTCTTCCTCATCAGAAGGAGACAATCTACATTCTTTGGTCATCTCCTGAGAAGGAGAAAACTGGAGTACATCGTGACAATGGGAAAGTTAGAGGGGAAAAGAGGCAGAGGCAGACCAAGAGAGGAGATGCTGGAAGATCATCAGTGTCAGAACTGAGTGAAAGTGGACAAAAATTACGGTTGTGGATAGATATGATTACCAATGCCCCACAAAATGAACTATAAGAAGAACTTACCACATAAGAATTCCACACAATCACTCTGGGTGACTTTTGGTCACATCTCACATACTTCACAATCACTCTTCTCTCCCCTTGTGAGTTCCGGGCCCCCATTTCTTTGGGGAAAAAATATAAAAAAGAGTTCCACTGCTGCCCCTAACAAGCAGGTTGTCAAGGGCAACTAATTAATGGTGTTTCCTTTGAAGTCAGAGTGCATCTGCCAGACAGGCAAGAAACTAACAGTCTGCATACAATTAGGCCAGATCTGTAATACGGATGTGCATGCAAAAAAGTCAAATTCTGGAAGGATACCAAAGTCCACAAGTGGACGACCAATCAGAACTTCCTGCCAGGTTTACAGCTGATGAGCATAAAGAAGCCTTTTCTCACCTGATAATAATCTTCAAGCTCCTCTATTTTCCCACTGTTTGGTGTCTTTGTTATGGCCAAGTCCACGTACTCCATCAACAGCTCAACCATCTGACAAACAACAAGATATGAATTTTAAAGACAAAAAAACAAAAAAAAATGAACATGTACAAGATCATCACATCATCATGTTTATATCTAAGTGCTAGTTTGTGTTGAATCATTGTCAGAAAAAATCCAGCTTTCAATGTTTTTATCTAGGTTCTAGCTTGTGTTAAATCATGGATAGAACAAATCCAACTTTCAATGTTTGTATCTAAGTGCTAGTTTGTATTGAATCACAGACAGAACAAATCAAACTTTCAATGTTTGTATCTAAGTGTTAGTTTATATTGAATCACAGACAGAACATCAAACTTTCAATGTTTGTATCTAAGTGCTAGTTTGTATTAAATCACAGACAAAACAAATCCAACTTTCAATGTTTGTATCTAAGTGCTAGTTTGTATTGAATCACAGACAGAACAAATCCAACTTTCAATGTTTGTATCTAAGTGCTAGTTTGTATTAAATCACAGACAGAACCAATCAAACTTTCAATGTTTGTATCTAAGTGCTAGTTTGTATTGAATCACAGACAGAACAAATCAAACTTTCAATGTTTGTATCTAAGTGCTAGTTTGTATTGAATCTCAGACAGAACAAATCCAACTTTCAATGTTTGTATCTAAGTGCTAGTTTGTATTAAATCACAGACAGAACAAATCCAACTTTCAATGTTTGTATCTAAGTGCTAGTTTGTATTGAATCACAGACAGAACAAATCCAACTTTCAATGTTTGTATCTAAGTGCTAGTTTGTATTAAATCACAGACAGAACAAATCCAACTTTCAATGTTTGTATCTAAGTGCTAGTTTATATTGAATCACAGATAGAACAAATCCAACTTTCAATGTTTGTATCAAAGTGCTAGTGTGTATTGAACCACAGACAGAACAAATCAAACTTTCAATGTTTGTATCTAAGTGCTAGGTTGTAATAAATCACAGACAGAACAAATCAAACTTTCACTGTTTGTATCTAAGTGCTAGTTTGTTTTTAAATCACAAACAGAACAAATCCAACTTTCAATGTTTGTATCTAAGTGCTAGTTTGTATTAAATCACAGACAGAACAAATCCAACTTTCAATGTTTGTAGCTAAGTGCTAGTTTATATTGAATCACAGACAGAACAAATCCAACTTTCAATGTTTGTATCAAAGTGCTAGTGTGTATTGAATCACAGACAGAACAAATCCAACTTTCAATGTTTGTATCTAAGTGCTAGTTTGTATTGAACCACAGACAGAACAAATCAAACTTTCAATGTTTGTATCTAAGTGCTAGTTTGTACTGAATCACAGACAGAACAAATCAAACTTTCAATGTTTGTATCTAAGTGCTAGTTTATATTGAATCACAGACAGAACAAATCCAACTTTCAATGTTTGTATCTAAGTGCTAGTTTATATTGAATCACAGATAGAACAAATCCAACTTTCAATGTTTGTATCAAAGTGCTAGTGTGTATTGAATCACAGACAGAACAAATCAAACTTTCAATGTTTGTATCTAAGTGCTAGTTTGTATTGAATCACAAACAGAACAAATCAAACTTTCAATGTTTGTATCTAAGTGCCAGCTAGTGTTAAACAATAAACAAACTAAATCTAGGCCTCAAGTGAACATAATTTACACCATTATTTACCTTTTGAGAAAACAGCCCACAGAAGCCAGCTTCAGGGCTCAGAAATGAGATAGGTTGCCTGTGACAAGATGGGACAAAGTTCCCAGCTAGACAATACGTCATGATCTTGAAATCCAGGCTTTACAAACTTGAGTGGATTAGTCATAGTTAGATGGTTTGGACTTGTATGCAGAATAGTGGAGTCTGGGCCACCATGGTAGACCAAGAACCAGGAGACCAGACCACCAGAGCGACCCAGGGTTCACTGGGAAGACAAAAATCTGACAGTACCTGCCTAAAAGTGGACTCTAATGGAAGAAAGCGAAAAAGAAGAGAGGTCTGGCGTACTCTTTGGTGATCTGTTTGGCAAGCCTCTACACCCAGGGTAGATTTAACTAAACAAATAATGACCTTATAAATGAGATATACACATACAGACATTTACAACTACTTTCATCATCATGTGCACTGCCAACTGGCGTAGGCGCTCATGCGTCTCCACAGATCACGATCCCTGGTTGACTGGAACAGCTCTCTTGATGATATCCCTCCATGCCATCGTTTTAGCCCATCCAGCATCATCACTCTTGGTCTGCATCTACCCCTTTCTCCACTGATCTTTCCAGTTGTCACCATGTTCTCCAATGTCTCTCTTCTCATTATGTGGCCAAAGAACAGTGTTTGTCTCTTTCTTACTGTTGTACAACTACATTACAAATTATAAATAAACTGTCAAGCTAAAAATATAACAAAGAAATGCTGTAATCTTCCTTACCACAGCAGACACAATCTCCATTCTCTTGGCCTGCGTGCCTGTCAGACCAATCACTGCTTTTGCTGTTCCCTTATAAAAGGAAAGAGAAAGTGCCAGTGCCTCCTGATAACGGTTCTCTTTGACCAAAACACTGATTCTCTGTGAACAGAAAGATAAAATATTTGTCTATCTACATTCTGGTTATCAATTAGCTAAGGTCTGTGCGTTCCTCTTATTTTTTAATTTTACCAAGAAGCAAATACATTTTAATCGTTCAATGTTCTTTGAAAGACCATCTTTCTGAAAAAGGGCAGTTATCATGTTGTGTTATGGCTTGTAGACAGGCTGTGTTATATACACCTTTTCAGTTAACTTGAGCAAATCCTTAATACCTCATCTTTCATGACATGTATGTTATGGGACCATTTGTCTACTCACACAACCCCTCCCCCACACCCCTTCAAAGAGGCCTGGAACCCACAAGGGGATGACTGTCTTATCTCTTTGAGTCCCAAGGAACGCATCATACATTCATAGGTTCCTACCTAGAAGCCCAATGAACGCATGATGCACCGATTTTATTACTTTTTTTACTACCCTCTGGGCCTGTACTGCTAAACCCCCTGGGACTCAAAGAGTTATTTCTTTTGTTTTGTTTAGCATAATCATAATATTGTGACACAAATACAAACCTCTCTCCATGTACGAATAGAAAACATATGTACAGCTTTGGTTCCAAGCAAAAACAGCTGGCCACTATGACTGATCACTGACTGATAGCAGGCTTGGTCGCCTGCAAATGCCTGTAGATGACAATAACATGGCATTAATAATAGATTGTTGTGCACACACAGACTTCATTTGAAAATGTAGTCTTTTACACTGTAGCTCTGTGAATCTGAATTCTCATTATAAGATAACACAACTGAATTTAGTAGCCTCTAAAAGCTCAACCCCCATGTCTTCATTATTTAATGTCGTATCGATCGGCCCTCTGGACTGTTACCTACAGGTTTACCATATATCCTGATATGAAAACATTTCTTTGTGGATGACGACATCTATGGCTTAGGCGCTGCGAACATGCTTCGTTATGTTGAGGTGCCGGGTTCGATCCCTGCTGCGGATGATTTGTCTTGCATTGGTTTCAACAGTGGTCTTGAGTGCTGACCCTTCAGTAGCAAAGGCAAACTACTGAATGTAAAATTTGACTAGAAAAACCACTACAGCCAAAAATGCTGGGGTTGGTCCTGCAAAGTTCTGTAAAGGATTCACAACTAACTTTTTATACGGATGCTCGAACAACCAAGCAGATTCGAGATACCCTGTTAAACTTGCACAGAAATTATAATTAGAGCACCCGTAATGGCTACACTAGCCAGGCGTAACCTATATTGGTGAGGACATAATTCAGTCAACTGGACTAGGTAAGGGATGGCTAGGGCATGGGACCATTACTGTAGCCGTCATGGGTCAAGGTAAAGGGTGGCTAGGGTTTGGTGAACCACGGTGCTGCCTTTCGCTATGGGACCGCTGTGGTTTGGTGAACCACAGTGCTGCCTTTCGCTATGTACCGTTACTGTAGCTGTCGTGGATCATTCCAAAATTCCCAGCAAGCCGGTACAGGATTTATTATCACTACAAAGAATATACTGAAATATAAACAGACTGATCAAGAAGTATTAAACCATGGCAATGTTAAAATCTCTTCAGACCGAAAGCGGTTATAGAGGCTCAGTCTTTTGGTTCAGACCCGGGTAATGCCTGGAACAACTGGATGGCCAGTGTGTGAGTGGTGATTGTAAAGCCCTCTGGCCAGTTGGGGTAGGGCTGTGAGCCACCTCTGGGGAAAATTTCCTCACTGCTTGTTGACAATTATATTAAAAAATGATGTGTATGGTCTGACCGTGATGGCTTAGTTATGTTTAGGAATAGACGTTTCTGTCATGGAGCTGCCACGAGCCATTTGCCTCAACAGCAGTAAACAGGTCTCTGACAATGGTACACATACACAACAGGAGAAAGAAACTTGAGTCATAATCCAGATGGGCCTCCCCCTTCCAAAGAACAAAGAAAAACTTTCTTAAAGGGGATGGCTTTTCTGATGATCATAAACCTCCTGTTGTACTACCTTCTGTTAGATTGAATACTACAAGTCATTATTATGAACTTTGTTGCTGTCAAATAAAAACATGTCACACTGGACTGCTTGTTACTTCATACCCGATTCGTGCCCTAATGTAACTGTGCTATATGGCTCTACAATTGAACAGGGTTTCCGGGGTTTGTACCTGTTTGATTCTCATATTTGAGATATTAATCCTACAGACTGCAATCTTGCAAACCTGGAGGGGGAAAAGTTGAAAAAATAAAAATAAAAATAAAAAACATGTACATACCAATGCTTGACTGACATTTCCCCCAGTGGCAAGAGATTTGAAGTAACTAGTGCCATACACAAGCTGGGTCCCAGAAACATCAATTACCTGTAACAAATACTTTATACATTGGTACAAACGTCTGTGGCTAAGGCGTTGCACAATACCAGGGTGCCGGGATCGATCCCAGCTACAAGCCTTGCACCTTGCATTGGTTTTGACAGTGTTATCGAGAAGCCGACCATCCAGAAAGCAATGGCAACCTACTAGACGTAAATTTGCCTAGAAAAAGCCCAATAGCCAAAAAATGCTGGGGTTTGGTTCTGCAATGTCCTGTAAAGGATACGCAGCTAACATTCATTATATTTTACATCACAGTATGTAAGTTTTCAATCGTTTTGGTCAAAAAAAGTTTGATAGTAACTATCTCCTTCTTCTTCTTCTTCAAGATTCTGAGCCCCTGAGGTTTAATGCTGCAGATTTAATCTAACTCCATTCATTTCTCTGACTGGCCTTCTCTTTCCATTTGGTGACTCCAAGAGTTTGTAGGTCTGCCTGTTTATTATCTCTCCAGTCTTCTTGGTCTGCCTCGTGGTCTACCCCAATTCAACTCTTCTGTGTACAGTTTTTTTCTCTCTGCGGTCAATTACTCCACATGATGCAAATAATCTGGGGTCTATCTGATTCTGAGCCTATCTGTTTTGTGAGAAAGGAGTTTTTACAAAGGTGGGGTGTCGACCCCATGCTTCAAATAGTAACTACTAAACAATTATAATGGCAAATATGAGTGATGTCCTTTTTTTTTTTTAAATTTAAAATTTTGATACATAACCTTACAGAATATAACATCACTGAATGGTGGTTTTATTTAATAAACAAAAACAAAGGCACCACACACACACATTCATCGTAATAAGAATAAGAATAATTTAAAAAAAAAAAGTATGTAAATTCCCACATGTTTCTGTGGAAACAAAGTTTAATAACAGTTACAGCTGTACCTCTGTATACATACTTAATCCATTCCTGATCCTTGAATATATATACTAAACAGTATGTATACCAATTTTCTCATAAGAGATAGAGGGAGAATGATTAATCCATTCGCATGGGAAAAAAAAACTATTATTATTGGAATATTATACGGTGACGGGGGTTGTATAAAATAATGTATACTGCGTATGCTAAAATACATAAATACAAAAACAATTAGATGGAAAAAATGAAAATTTAACCTCACTTGACCTGCCTGAGAACAGTCGAGTGATAGGATGGTACCGAGAAGGGGGGATACATGATACACGACAAGCCAGACGTGGTCAAGGCCCTTTGGGAACAAGCAAAGGAATTAGTAGAGAAAAATTATTATTATGGCCTGGAGAGAATGAGGTGCCTGGGTGTAACCAGAGGGTCTGGCCGGCTCACTACACTTAGAGGAAAGGCAAGACGGACATATTGTGACTGGTACCATCAGTATTGGAACTCTGTGCTGGCTGCTGAAGATGAGGGGGGAGCATGCAAGGGAATGCCCCAAGTGCTGTGATGTCAATTCTTTACTCAACATCCTGGATACAGAATCCCAAATAAGCAATGCATCCCAGTTTTGTCACACATCTCAAGATCAGCACTGCTGGAACTACATCGGCCATGCACTCAAAATGGATAAGGCAAGACTCCCCCATCAAGCCCCCAAATGGACACTCAAAGGGAAAACAAACCCGGGAAAACCATGAGAACCCTGTGTGGAACCATTATCAGAGAAGGCTCAACTATGGGCCTAATGAATATCCAAGACCTAAAACGAGTGGCAGCGAGCCACCAGACATGGAGAGCTATGACCTCTGCCCTATGCTCCGCCATAGGCTCAAGAGGATAGACTGACTAACCAATAAGCATTTCACAAGAAATAATTTGTTAGATGGTGACAAATATAAAACATATGACTAACATGTGGATTATAGAAACAAAATGATGAACTTTTGTTCTATTCTTTGGACACTGTAGGATTGAAAAAAAAAAAATAAGAAAAATAAGAAAAGAAAAAACACCACCTCTAATTCCTCCTCTGACCGCACATCAATCACGTGAAGCTTCTCAGTTCTGTCTAAACACACAAGAGTTCTTGCATTCATCCACTAAAACATGGAATAAGATAAAAACGAAAATGTGAATTAGACATGAGCTTCAACATTAAGTAAGTGTCATATGCAAGTAAAAGAACTTTCCACGCTTTCGGGCGTATTGGGCTAACAATATTAGATCTATATTTATGGGAGGCTGAGTGATCTTGAGGCATGGCATCCGTCTCAAGTGCTGGAGGTCCCGTGTTCAGGCCCTGGTGAAGCTGGGATTTTTTCACGTGGACTTCTAGTAATTTCTCCTGGTCTCTTGGTAGTAAGACCGGATGCCTGTGTGTATTTTTGTACGCGTAAAAAATCCCTTGGCAGTTGGAAATAAAAAAAATAAAAAAACAGTAGCCTACAGGCTAAAATTCTGAGTTAAAAATCTACCCAAACTAGTTCAGGATCCTCGCCAGTGCTACAGAGTTCATGCACTGCGCTGAGATTCTTCAGACTCAGGCTTTAGTTAGAAGTAGAATGGAGCATTTATGGGTTACTACCCTTGTGTCATGATGTTAATCCTTTGTTCAAATCATCAACCATTTGGTTCACACCAGATCTATATTTGACAGACCAGTCAGCACTCAGCCAAGATTTCACCTGGTACCCATTTGAGACTTGGTCAAAATAACAACCAAGGTCACTTTTGAAAAAAAAAATAAGTAGGTACATGCAAGACAAATCATCAATAGTTTAACAACACAAATAAATCCATATTTCAGGTCTCATTGGCAAGGTGGTCAAGCTGTTTGCATAACACTGTGAATGTAGTGGGTTTATATCATAGATTACATCATTCAGTTTGCAAGTGCAATTTTTATGCAGATCTGAGGCTAAGGAGTTTGCACTTTGTGTGGTGCTCTTGGCAGTAGGCTTGCCATTCTATGGAGAGAGACTGAGTATTGTGGCCACATCAAATGTCATAGTGGCTTGGAAAAGACGGTGACTGGGGGTGCAGTTTGTGGAAGGTGAGGCAAGGGTCGACCTCTCTGAAGATGGATGTAGGACATTGAATATGCATTGGCATTGAAAGGGCAAGAGGCTGGAGAGCTGGCTAGGGAAAGGGCAAGAGGCTGGAGAGCTGGCTAGGGAAAGGGCAAGAGGCTGGAGAGCTGGCTAGGGAAAGGGCAAGAGGCTGGAGAGCTGGCTAGGGAAAGAGATTCTTTCAGGCTTGCTGTGGAGAGAGTGATGTTCTGTAAAGGACTTGCTAACTGATGATGCAAAATTCAAGTTCTGGAACAAGACTCAAGTCCAGAAGTAGACAAACAACCTGAAATCCCAGGTTAATCCAATATGGCGTAGTCTCTTTCTCTACAGAACAGTTAGTCCCTGCTTAGGGACCTGCATAAAGCACACATTTATAGCTCCAATGATGAACCCCAGGGATGTCTGTAAACTCTGCACCAATGCATAGAATAAAGTATCCGTGAAATGAATAGACGATCTTCAGAGCCCAAGGTGAATGGTTTGACGACTAACTGACGGAGACACCCTAGAGGTGATGCACCATTTCAGTCTACTCCTTTACTGTTCGCCCTATGTCAAAATCACTAAGTACAAGTTCTGAGATTTTCATTTTCAGGGCTGTTATTTGTCACTTTACAATATTTCAAAGCCTCACTTGTGATTTTATACTTCAAATAGGTCAACACAAAGTATTACTATTTATGCAACCATACACTTTTTAGAGCGTGGATTTTTATCATGGTATGGGGTGACGAAGGTCGACTCAGCCTAAAATGGGTACCAGGATGTATGTCCTGGGGAAGTAAAGACGGCCAGCTGACTACATCACCCACCTAGTGCCAATTGGTCTGTAAAAATATGGGTGCTCTTCCCATATGCCTGATGCGCATAAAGGGGTAAAAAAATATTACTTTATTTTTAAAACTACATTTTTCAGAGATCTCAATTTTCAAGCCCAATTTTCTTAAAACAAGGATTTAGCACTTAGATGACATTGGCATAGTGTCAATGAAATGTCACACTCCCGGTCATTGACCCAGTTGTGGCACTGTTTTCAAAGATGTTTGCGCACCATTGTACATTTTAGCATTGGTGTTGAATGGGAGGGAAAAGGGAGAGAGAAATTTGGATGGACAGTGACAGTTAGTTTAGTGGGCTGACAGCTTAGTTTTATTTCTTGTGCCATGCCAGTATGTTTTTCTGCCAATAAAAGTCAAAGTCGACTTTATCAAATGCTTCTTTAGTTTCTGTAATACATTCTATACAGACGTCAGGTTTGTTCTCACGATTTAGTCAGTGTTCTGTTTACCAACTTTATCAGCAGTGCCCGAAAAGGCTTCCTGACACATGGTCCAATGAACTGACTAAGAAGTTTAACAACGGTGGGAAGGGGAAACAACAGGCTTCGTCAATACATGTTCCCACTTTTCAGTGGTGTAGGAACAATGGATTTGTGTCCCTGCAGCGTGGCACTCGAAAATGCTGAGCACGTGCTCCAACACTGTCAATTGTATGCTGACAACAGAGACGCAATCTGGCCTGTTCCGACCACAATGAAGACAAAGCTGAATGGTACACGAGAAGATTTGGACTGCACGAAAGCTTTAATACAGGCTACTGGCTTCCGGAAATAAGTTTTTTGACAGAAGGATCGAAGAAGAAGAAAAAGAAGGAAGGAAGGAGAAACAAAAATGCACAGGAACAATTAGAAGTTTCAGCAGCAGCCTTTATCAACAAAAACACATTTTTTGTCGACAAAGGCTACTGCCAAAACATCTGTTCGTGTGCATGTGTTTTGTCCCCTTTCCGCCTTCATTAAACTTTGTAGTTACAGTTCAGTGGATTATTTTCTAGATACCAGCGTGACTGCAGTAATCCTTTTTTTTCATTCACTTTTTATCAACAAGCTCCTTGCTAGAAAGATGAAGAGAATCCATTATACATTTACTTACAGCAATACTGAGCAGCTGGTAATTGACGATTATTTTCTGAAGACCAACAGTTCGAATATCTTGAGGACCGTGACAAATTACCTAAATTTAAAACATGAAAAAAAAAATATATATTAACAAACACTTCATAAATTGTAAACAAAACACGAAATTAGCTAATTCCAGAATCCTACACTGCTGAATATTTTACACACACACACACACACACACACACATATATATATATATATATATACGCACACACGCACAGAGGTCAGCCCTATTTTCACAGGTCAGCCATCTTCTCTCTCTCTCTCTCTCACACACACACAACACACATGAAAAGAGGGCTGACCTACGACCTCCAATGGCCTGCAGAATTCTGCATACACTGTACAATGTAATACTGCAAAAAAATCACAGTACTTTCCCCTGTGTGTGGGTTCTAGAGCGCCCTGTGTTAGTGGTAAAGACCAGACTCACTACCTCTTAACAGCATGTCGTGAAAAGTGACTGATTAAGGACTTGCTGAAATAGTTTGTATTGTGTTGAATGGCAACAGATATTGCGGTCTAGCTGTAAACCACAACATACATTCCAACCACCCTCTGATGAAGAAGCAGACATTACTTCCTTATTAGGAGCGTAGAAAACCAATACTCACACACTGCAAACTAACTTTTTAAAATGAAAAATAAAACCACATTATAATTTGTATTACTGCAATATTTGCTTAACAGTACAATTCTGGAACTGTAAAGGACCCTTTTCCAGGCCTTTAGGCGTATTTGGAATACTGGGCTAGACCTATATTTTTATTGACCAATCTGCACTTGGTGGATGATGTGGTCAGCATCAAGCCGGCTGCATTTACTTCCCAGGACTGCACCTGGTACCCACTCAAGGCTGGGTCGACCTGGGAGTCAAGATCATTTTTGAAAAAAGTCCGGCTCCATCAGGACGCAAACCCACGACCTTCCGATCCGCAGGCGGGCATCTAACTGCCAAAATTCTGGAACTGTACAAACAATATATTCAATGCACACATTTACTTTCCAACATCACTTAAAACCTTATGCCACCTTGTGACACAGGTGGTCTAGTCCTGCCATAGCTACTCCTTAAACAAAGCATACAAACATCATCATCATGTAGCAGTCATTTGTAGAATGTCGCTCTTATCCCTTCTGTCCCATATTCTCTTAAAAAAGAAAAAAGACCATGAACCTGGGAATTTGCGGAAAAAACCTTAAATACTCAACCATTTTACACAGGACTGTAAGAACATTCTTAAAATGCATGTATATATTTTCTTTAAAGTTGGGTTTTAGGAAAATATGAAGGAGAGTAGGCAACAACAAAAAAAAAACAAAAAAAAATAAGTGAGTGAATAATTAGCTGGATTTAATTTCCATTAGCGCAAGGCAAATCATCTGCAGCAGCAATCAAACCCGGCACCCCGGCATTATGAAGCGCGTTAGCCACGCCTAAGCCATAGACGCAGATCTAATACTAAAGCCATATGCAAATTATTAGGACAAAATTGCATTAAAAAAAGTATTTTGTTGACAATAAAACATCCCACTCCCCTAAATTCTATTTTTAGCTACTATATTTTCATATGGTGATCTCCTAAACGCTGCACAGGCACAAACACAACCAAGGCTTTACCGAGGCATCTTGGAAACAAGCTAACGTACAAATAAATGCTAGGAAACAGCATTTATGGGACTGAGCTACTGCAGGATGTGCTGGGTTTGCGGCTTATCAAGGCAAAAAGGTCAATGTAGTACTTCGAAAGTCACCGGTCAACTTTTTCGGCTCATGCACTTTCATACCCAGGATGTCCTTAACATCCCATGTCCACTATCGTGCATGTCAGTAGCTGCCTTTTCTTCCAGGAACCACACTCTCAATTACTGTTCTTTCCAAACACGTATGAAGTTTAATATGGACAAAGTATTACAGTTTATAAGAAACAATTCTGTTTATAAGCCTGTCCCTCTCAATACTGAGACCATAAAAAATATCAGTGTTTTTCCCCCTCTTGTTCCATGGCACTCAAACTTTTGTCACTGTGGCACCCTTTTCAGGAATTTTTTTTTTTTTGCAGCACACCTACCTTTGAAGCGGTTTGAATACTTAGGAAAAGAAGAAAGACAGTGTAAATTTAATGTTCAGTCGTCTTTAATGCGATGAATGAAACTGTTTGGATGAATTTTTCATTATTTTCTTTATGTTTATGGGAGGTTTAGTTAACTGTACCCTCAAATCAATTGAATGTTGCTCCTGTATCTAAGTTTTTTTTTTAACATAAACATACGTTGAGAATGCACTGCAGGTTTGCCAATAGTATTGTTTTCTCAATACACCAGCACCCAGAACTCTTCCTGGCTTTCTTCGTGGTATGTCTGTTTTAAACTGCTGTCATCGTTGATCTCAAGCAGATTTGGAAAAATCCTCGATTATTGCCGCGTCACTCAGTTTGAAAACCGCTCCTCTAATAATCTGTCTGTAACATTTCATTTCCAAAGCCTTATGTTTCTTCTTTACTTCTTCCACCTTGTACCTCATTGAAGTGTCGGGGGAAGATGTAAACTTTGGTTGATGAGCTCTGTCAAGAGCCCTTTCAAGATTAATGTTCATTTCTGTAAGGCTGTTCTTAATGCCATCACTCCATATTTTCTGAAGTATTCCACTTGCTCTATACCCGTTGTAACGTTTTAGTGTGGCTCGCTGTGGCAGATAGTACCAGGGCATTCTTGTTAGGTGTCCAAACCACTTCATTTGTTGTTCATTGATGACCACCTGTAAGACTGGCTTTATTCCTATAGTTTGACTTGCATTCGTATGTTGCCATAAGAGATATGCATGCTCAAAGGATTTTCACTTTAAGTTGTTAGCTGATGTTGCATCATAGGCCCTTCAAACTATTTAACATCTACATTGCTCGAGCAAGCCTCTTTATAACTTTTGATGAGCAGTTTCCATTATCTCCACTGCTGTTACATGCAAACACTTACTTACTTGAAAGAAGTAGATTGTTTTATCTCTGGCAAATGACAGTACAGGATCTATCACTCTGTCTTTCTCAGAGACTTGAATGATGACAAACTGCCATGCCAGCAAAGGAAGAGTGGATGGATCTCCCTGTGTGGAGAAAAGTTTAAAAGAACATACATTTTAGTAGTCTCAACTCATTTAACCTCAAGCAATACACTGCATTGCAGTTTGTCTCCCCCAGGGTTGCAGCCGGAAGGATTAACATCTCAAGGGTGAGAATCCTACATGTACTAATCCTGGAAAGCCTTGTTCAACTGTTAGGTTATATTGGGGTCCCGGACGGTTACAAAGTAACTTGAAGTCCAAACCAGGCAGGGATAAACAATTACATGGTTAAATTAGTTTTACCACAGTGATCAGCTTATCCCTTTAAATCCTGTCCATGTGTTCTCTTAGCAGTGTTAAACATTGGAGTGATTTGCACTTTTTTGATAGGATCAGGGTCAGGAGCCTATTGTGGATTTTCTGCCCAAGACATACAGGTGTGTGGGGCAATGAGTAGGCTGATAAATTGTCTTCTGCAGCAGCTCTGCGCAGCAAGCCATTTCATAACAAGATGGATGTTGTAAATGCTCTCTGAGATTAAATGGAGAATTTCCCATGTGGGTTCTGTGGCCTTATTTTGGGAGGGAAAAAAAAGAGTAGACTCACTGCTTCCTAACAAGCATGTCATAAAGGGCGACTAATCAACAGTTTCCCGAAATCTAATGTGTTGCGACAATAGGTACAGATACTGCAGCCTAGCTGTAAACCACAACACAATATACCAATCACCTTTTGAAGGCAAACATAGAAAAAAGAAGCAGACAATGCAGCAGAACAGACCCAGCACCCATACCTGATGAGACTGATTACACAGGGAGTGAGCAGAAAATAGGAAAGACACACAAAGCGCAGAGGAAAATTAAGCAGGCTTTTGAATATGGCATCTGAGGTATGTGACGCACTTAAAAAGTCACAGGTTTCTGTAAGCCAGCAAACAGCTGGCTAGCACCTGCAGGATATTCCTTTCCAAACATCCTCATCAATCAACAGGTCCGTAAGAAACCATCCCTCACATCATGGCAGGCCTGAAAGTCTCCTTTTCTCTAGCCAATTCTCCAGCCCTATGAGCGTTGCTTTATTAATATCCTACCCCAAACAGGGGAAATCCACAAGTAACGGGACAGTCTAATATTTCATGGGGTGGTAGATAGGCTGCATGCAGTTGTGGGACCTAGGCTGCACTCTAGGGACGTAGGTGGGTTGGAGTAAGGGCCAGTTCTAAATGTTTTGGGGTCCTTAAAAGCATCAGAAACCTGGGAAACTCAGTCTTACCACCCTCTAAAATGTTGGACTGTCCTATAACATCGTCTGGGGTGGGATATTAATAAAGCACCTTGTTTGTTTGGTCAGGATGCTGTTTATGAGCCAGTTCTCCCCGATGTAGGATGGCTATGTTTTTCTATGTCTTGGTCCATCGTATTCTAAGAAAATTGTCTGAAGTATTCAAGTTAGAAAGCTTCAACTTTTTCTTCAATGACTGAGTAAGAATGCACGACTCACATCCGGAGGTTGCCATGAAAAAGATGCATGATTTCAAAATTTTGACTTCAACTTGCTTGCAGGTGCTGTGCCATAGGTTTCCACACAACCCAACCCAAATTACCTTCCTCCACACCCCTGTTTACAATTGAAAGTGACAAATGTTATCTTAACATTATTTAGAGAAAACAATACAAAATATAATACTTCAATTGTTACTAACCTTCAATGGATGGGTAAACATGACCTTCAAATGTGGCCGTAATGTGACGAGCAGAACCTGTGACAAAATGGTGTGACAATTTCAAAGTACTGCCAGTTGTTCCAAAACAGTTATTTATAGTTAACAAATCTAATAACTACCTAATGGCATTAGAGACTAAGGCACTCAGTGTGGGTTCAGAGACTCTGATTATGGTGGAAAAAAAAAAGAGAAAACAAATGAAATGTTAATGTACTGTGCTAGGTGTAAGGAGAAAAAAAAAATCAACTTAGGAACAGCGATATCAGGAATAGAGTCCGCACAGAACCAAATCTGAACTTTATTGGTAGACAACAGATCAAATGGTTTGGCCACGTAACAAGACTGGCATTATACAGGGCACCACAGAGAGCGAGGTTTCACAGGTACAGTGGTAACAGAGCCAGAGGTCGACCATACAGAAGATGGACAGCAGAAATATGGGAGACACGGAAAAGTACTATATACAAAGCAAACAGAAGGGCCTGTTCCAGAGATATCTTCCTACCCTGACACTACAAGGCATTCTATGAGTAGAGAAAGGAAATATAATATTTCAGGTGTTAGTAACCTTCAATGGGAGTCAGTGTGGTGTAGCGGCTAGATGCTCACCTGCAGATCGGAAGGTCATGGGGTCGGGCCCTGATGGAACCTGACTTTTTTCAAAAATCACCTTGGCACCCAGGTCGACCCAGCCTTGAGTGGGTACCAGGTACAGTCCTGGGAAGTAAAGGCAGCCGGCGTGATGCTGACCACATCACCCACCAAGTGCCGATGGTCTATAAAATATAGGTCTAGTCCTATTTACCCAATAAGTCTGAAAGTTGTCGAAAAGGGTCCTTTACTTTACCTTTACTGGATTTCCATTTGCTTCTAATCTATGAATCTCCACAAAAACTGAATGAACAAGAACACCAAGTCTACCTTAGAGAATGAAGCCATGGCTAGCACCATCACCTCCTGCATAGGATGATCTTTAATTGTGTAGTTCATGTGAAGAGGTTCAATTGTACACACTTCTCCACGGCTACAAGAGACAGAGTTGAACAGATAAGTAAGTATACTATTGCAGCACAAAATAGTTTAGAGAATAACAATATCCATTCGAAAATGTTACTTGAAGGCTGTTATGTATTGGAAATTAAATTTAAAGAAAATCACATAAATGGATGTATAGTAATGTCTTTTCTCTAGGCACTGGACTCAGTACGGGGAATATGAGATATATAAAACCTCATGAAGTAACATTATCACTATAAACCTAATCCCAGGCAGTCAGAATCGGCCGTGTTGAAGTTTGAAATGGTTACATGTTAATATGCTTCTCTGCAGATGTGTTGCTTCAATACCAGACTTGTACACCGCGCTGGTTTCCTAGCTGGGAAAGAGGTGAAAAACGCTTTTAAAGGTCCCCAAAGACATGGTAGTTTGGATCTCTTACACAGCAACTCAAACTGATTTAAAGCCATTTCTGCAAACTGAGCCAGCTGCTTCAGACTTGAGTTAACTTCAGTCTTTTAAAGGATTCACAACTATATTTACGTGTGCATGTATTCATCGTATAATAAATCAATCAAGTTCCATCTCCACAATGGACTCCTTCATCTTCAGTGGTCACCCTCAAAAGGGCAGTTGGTATGTTGTGCTCTAATTTACAGCTATGTTAATGTTATTATGTGCACCTCTTGGCCCAACACATCTAATTCAAGCGAATCCCTAATTTCATCTTTGACAGTATTAGGCTTTTTAGAAGAGGCAGCTGGGGCTATTCTTTTCCCCCTAAAAATAGTACCCTGGAACACTCAAGGTGATATATTAGACTGAATGCAATGAACCTATCAGTTTTCCCCATAAGTGTGATCTTTATGATAATGTTATATCAATTAACATGGCCTAATACTATTTTTTTTTCTTCTCTCCGCCATATATTACAGTTACATAAGATCATGGGAGTCGCCATGGCATAGCGGCTAGTCGCTTGTCACGGATCAAAAGGTTGTGGGTTCATTCCCTGATGGAGCCGTACTTTTTAAAAAAATGACCTTGGCTCCCAGACTGACCCAGCCTTGAGTGGGTACCGGGTGCAGTCCCAGGAAGTAAAGGTCGCTGGTGTGATGCTGACCACATCACCCATCTTGTGCTGATTGGTCTATACAAATATAGGTCTAGTCCTTTATGCCCTATAGGCCTAGTGGCGTGGAAAATGGTCCCATACATTTTTTTTTAACATAAGATCATACTGACAATGCACAATGTAGTGTGGAAACCTTTTAACATAGAAAAGCAGTTTATTTTTAAATTAAATTTGTACACATGAAATCTTAGAACCATTCTTGTAGTAGAGATCTAAAAGAAACCATTTAATAAAACCAAAAAGAAGCAACAGCAACAACAAAAACAGTCACCTTCCAGAAAACAGACACTGTGATTCACATGTCCGTACACCAATCAGGCGTCTGAAAAATAATTCCATTATTTATCAAAACACTAAGGTAATGTTCACAACATTAAAATCATAAAGGTTTAGGATCATGAAATCATAAACAATTTTAGCAAACATCTATTCAAAAAATAAGCCCCACAGTATTGACATGAAGCGTTACAATAAAAAAAAAAATAAGGTGAAAGACCCACTCACTCCACTTACACATAGAGCATTTAGTACTAGACATTATTATATGCTCTTTGAAAATAAATGCCCGAAGAAGTTGGACATCAGCCTAATAGTGCAAACAGCACAGCTACATCATAAACAGGCACAACACAATTAGATGACTTGGAAAAACAATGAAGAAAAAGAAGAAATATTAGCATTAACTCTTCCAGTCCTAGGGGGTTTAACATCAGAGCCCAAGGGGTAGTAAAGAGACACATATAATCAACAAATCATGAGTACAGTGGGCTTTTAGGCAGAAACATGTAAACATATGATGCGTTTCTTGGAACTGAAAAAGTTCAACAAGTTCATGCAGTACACTATTAGTAAAAGACACGCTCATTCACAACAATACAGAACTGACAGTAACTACAGACATGAGGTATCTATGGAAGGCTGCTTGAGTGACAAAAATGTACAAAATTAAAATTCAGAAAAAAAGGCACACAGAAAGCCAGCACAGAACAATACTAAATTATATACAGACAGAAAAAAAACTGGTTTTCTCATTTAAGAAAGAACGCCCTTGTGATGCTACCCCATACAAGGCATAAAGCAAAAGTGGAGAGTTTGGCCAAGACCAATGCAAAATGATAACATCACAGAGACTCTAAAACAAAAACAAGCGTCTAAGGTCAGGAGAACAAGAACCTGAATCTTCTATATCCTTCAATACTCAATGCAGAAAAAAAAGGACTTGAAGAAGAAGAAGAAGAAGAAGAAGAAGAAGAAGAAGAAGAAGAAGAAGAAGGAGAAGAAGAAGAAGAAGAAGAAGAAGAAGAAGAAGAAGAAGAAGAAGAAGAAGAAGAAGAAGCATTAAACATGTACACATAAAAACTTCAATAATTCTTATAGCTTACTTGAATTCCAATTCAAAAACAGAACCACCACTATCACTGCACACTGCAAGAACAAAGCTATCTGTAAACTGCAATACAAAAAATGTTATTAGTTGATAATGACTTTTATGGGATGAGAGACCCATATTTAGAAAATATTTTCTTTTTATCCTCTTCTTGCTTGGCAACATATATTTTAGAGTGTAAGCCTGGTTCAGATTTACACCCCGAAGTGGCAAATTTGTTTCCCCATCTGTACAACTCTGGGGAAGGCACAACTGAATAAAATGGGTTTAAACGAGGACAAGCATGGATAAACCAGTTGCGAGGCGAAGAAAGAAAGAAGATATGTCAATACAGGGTATGGTGGACATGGAGACAGTGAGATGGCCACTACATCATAGGACAGATAATGAATGGGTCAGGCCAATGTGGCCAGGATGTTGATTGGAAAAACAAGTTATAAAATAGGAACCAGATAATTTCCTGGAAAATCTGGTTTAAAAAAAATGTAATATGCTAAGTATGATATAAAAAAGCCTCCAAAAAAAAAGGTTGGTGTAAGACTGGTTAATTATCATGAAAAAAACTTCAGCTGAAAAGGTTTGTTAAAGTTTTCTCCATGACAGTAAACCAGCCTTACCCCAACCTTCAAGAGTTTGTTTGACAAAACTGAGGCCTGACTCAAGTCAGATGCAGCTGGGTCAGTTTGTAGGATAGGGTTTATGTCAACTTGAGTGAAGTTGGATTACAGACAGAGTACCTCTGTCCTTTTTTATGGCATCCACTTGCTGTAAACTCTGGCATAAAGTCCATTCTTGTTTGTCCACTTCTGGACTTTGGCTTTGTTCCAGGACTTGAGTTTGGTATGCACATCCATTAGACATATCTGGCTTATTTTGGTGCAAAACTGTTTGTCTCTTGCCTATCTGGTAGATGTGGGATGACTTTGATGAAACCAGAATGAGACAGACTACCTCAAACTTTAGAAACAAAAAACTAAACAAGCATGTACAAGTATATAAAGGGTGTGGTGTACGTTGGTTGAAGGTCTGTTGGGAGATGAAAATGCATGACAAGCGAGATGCTGTAAGGGTCTTTTGGGAGCGAGTGAAATATATGGAGGGACAAACAAATCATCATGCTCCAAAGACAATGGTGCTGCGAGAAGTGACCAGGAGATTAGTCGATACTCAGTACTCAGGGGTAAAGGTGAGACAACTTTACTATTAGACTGTTACCACCGAAATTGGAACTCTGTACTTGCTGCTGAAGATGGGGATGCAGCTCATATGGGAATATCCAGAGTGCTGTGATGCTGATTCTTAATTAAACATTCAACTGTGAGATGAAAATCAAAAGAAAGTTAATTTCTATAAGTTTTTTTTACACCAAAAGGCATCTATTACTATACTTCAATGTAGTTCCTTCTTCTTGTTCATCTGCTTTTGCCCTTGAAAGGATTGTTGGCATACAATGCTCGAGTTGACAGCTAGGCTTTGATATCTGCACTTTTAACTCTAGACATCTGATTTCAGCAAATTCATCATTAGTTGCCTTTTAGGACATGCTTTTTAAGAGGCAGTCAGCCTGCACCCCCCCTCCCCCTCCCCCCCCCCCCCCCCCCAATAGGGTCACGGAACCCACACAGGAATGTAATGTAGTTTGAATCTGTGCCATCTGGTCTGGGAAACTAACATCTTATCCATTCACCCACCTTCTGCTGTATGTAAGGAAACTTGCCTTTATATGTAATACTGCTGTCCCAGGTGGGTGAGCATCTGTTATTGTCCGTAGCAACTTCCCTGTTGTCAGGTCCCACATTGTGATCTGGTGAGACACATAGACATGATAACAACATCTAATGAATATAAAGACACTCTCAAGACTGCTCTCAACTCCTTTGGCATCAACACAGTGACGTGGGAAGCTGCTGCACAAGACCGTTCTGGATGGCATACATCCTTCAGGCATGGTCCATCGGCCTGTCAGGCAGGGGAGGTTGCACAGGCAGAGAAATCGTACTGCTAATCCCACACTTACTGCAGCTTCCATCTGTTGTCCGCACTGCTCAAGAACTTTCCAGGCTCCTACTGGACTAATGGACTAATCAGCCATTTTTGTACTCATAATCACTGATCATTACTACTTTGGATAAAAGTGGTCTTTATTACTCGTGATGGATGAGCAACAACGTAACAACATCTAACACCATCCCAGTGGAACTGCTGTGGCACACAGCAAGTGGACTTGTCTGCCAAGACAATGGATCAGTTTCTTCTTCTTAGCATTCACCAACTGTAAACTCCAGTGGAAAGCTCTGCTTGTTGGTTCATTTCAGGTATCTGGTCATTTTCCAGAACTTGCGTTTTGCACGCACACCTGTTTTACAGATCTCACTTATTTGCATGTGGACTGTTGGTTCCTTGCCTCTCAGGTAGATGCACTCCATCTTTAAAGAAAACACCACTAATTAGTCGCTCTTTACTACATGCTTTTGGGTCTATACACACCGCCCCCCCCCCCCCCTTCCTCCTCCTCCAATAGGGCCCTAGAATCCAAATGGGGAGGTTCGGGTACAATTCCCAGAATTGATTTGATTTTCTTGTTTTGACCTATACCGCTTTTGAGTCAACCTAGCCTAAAAAACTGGCACTAGATAATTCTCAGAATTGTTCTTGAATTGTCTGAGAATGTCTGTTTATTAGTCAATCTTCCTTAATACTCAGAACTTTTAAAATATCAGTATTTCTCCCTTTCTTTGTCCATAGTATTCTGAGAATCTTTCTATAGCATTTCAGCTCAAACGCACCTATTTTCTTCCTCAAAGACTAAGAGATAGGACATTTGTTGCTACAGGGAAGATGCATGCTCTCAAAATTCTGACTATGATTTCTTTGCTTAACCATAGACTTTTAATGCTGTTTAATCTTTGTATTGCTATGGCCATCCTCCTTTTGACTTCTGTTAAACAGTTTCCACTGCTATTTACTATGGAGCCAAAATATTCAAAGTTTGTGACATTTTATGGGCATTATTTTTATTTAATTCAAATTCAAGAATAGGTTTTGATCTTCACTGTGTTTTTGTGTGGATGTGGACAGAAATTATTAATTGTTCTATTCCCTTTACATTGTTTGAAAGGAGGAGGACTGTGTCATCAGCACAGCGAAATCCAGGATTAGGGTTGCAACCAATCATGAGAGCACAGCGAAATCCAGGATTAGGGTTGCAACCAATCATGAGTGGATCATTTCTGTCACAAGGTTGGTCACTGTTGACATGTCTCATTACGTTTTCTGCATACAAATAAAGTTGACCTAAGAGATGACAGTCAGAGGGAGTCAAATTATGGCTACCGGGTGAAAGACGAAGTAGTCGAATCTAATCTGTTGATTTCTTCCAATAATTTCTGAATTAAATGAGGCAGAGCATTTTGTTTGTGTGTGTGTGTGCATGTGCGTGTGTGTGTGTGCATGTGTGTGTGAGAGCAAAAAGTTACGCTGCAATACTTTGTTGTTGCAGACTCTGCGTAACAGAATACTGAGTTTTTCTTAGTTCTGAAGTAACCTTCAGAACTGACTGTTTCCTCTTGGTACAACACACCCCCAAAACAATACCATCAATGACCTTTACCGTTGAGAAAGTTGCCTTGAACTTCTTTCCTCATGGCAAATCAAGCAGGTCCACCTCTTTACTCTCTGAAACATTCTCTGAACATGTGCCCATCAACTGCACAACTTTCATACACAGTGCACAAACATTTATTAATGTTCATAGTTTCTTCTTCCACAATCAGAAATTTCAAAACAATTTGTTGCTGGTGATGCACACTGCTCATGCACTCAATTTTAAATGATTATTAGAACTCTTTTATTCGATGGAAGGCAGTGTCATTTTGTGCACACAATACAGGTATGAACATGTGAAGAGTGCTTCTTTCTTCTTTGTGTTCAATGGCTGTGAATTCTGGCAGATGGTCCTGGTAGTTCGTCCATTATGGACTTTTGGCTTTTACCTGGACCTGAGTTTTGCGTGTACATCTGTTTTACTGGCTTATGTGTTTGCCCTTCCCTGCCTCACTGGCAGATGTATTCTGAGTTTGAGGGAAATGAAGTATGCAAATGTTAAGTTTCTATCATCATTATTCGCAGATGAAAAATTGTAAGGCATTACTTTCTGAGTGTTCTTCGCACATGAAACATGCAAGTAATGTATAGTGACAGACTAAATCTGTTGTACGAGCATGGAAACATATAGAACATTTTTCTAATAATTTCAGGATGAACAATGAATGGAAAAGAAAGGATGAGATAAATGCCCCTTACCTGTCCTCTTGCAAATCCACACAACAACCTTGTGCAGTCTCTGTTGAAACTGAGGGCTGACACAGAACCATACTGGGCTCCCACAACAGTGCTGCCCAAACACCATTTCAAGACTTGTTTAGGGTCTGTGCAATTAAACAGACTTTTGTAGAGCAGTGGTTAAATGCCTGGCCACCTGCCAGTACAAAGGTATTGGGTTCAAATCAGCACTGAGACAGATTTTTAGAATTCACTCAGGGTTCCCAAGTTTCTGGCATCTTTCCATCTTTATGGGGAGGCATGGGACTCACAGCCCATGGCAATGGCGAGTATGACTAGCAAGACCCGCCCATGTTTAAAAAAAAGTCTCCCACAATTAAAGCATGGGATTTCAGGACCACTGTTGTTAACATTTGTGTATAGTCTGTTTCTCCTCAGAGGCCCAGCTCACATCCTTTCTGCAATCTTTTCTTCCTTCATTATCATTCCCTTCCTGTTTGCCCCCACCACTCAACACTGTCCGTGGCATTTTGTTCCCAAGAGTCCACCTCAATACCTGTATCATTCATGTCCCACTTATACACATCTTTATATCGTAGTAGAGGTCGGCCAGAACGGCTTCTACCCATCTTTATTTCACCATAGAGAATGTCCTTAGGGACTCTACCATTCTCCATTCTCCAGGTGTGACCCAGCCACCTGAGCCTTCATAGACTGAGAACTGAGAAAACTGTTGCAATGCCTGCTCTTTCCAATACCTCAGGGTTTGTGATCTTGTCCTATCACTTAATGCCAGGTATTCTTCTTAGACATCACATGTGAAATCTATTTAGCTGTTTCTCCTGGTGTGAATACATTTTTATCCAGCTTTAATTAGGCATCAGTAAATATGCTGGGGGTGAGCGGTCTGGCACCATCCATTAGGTGATGACAAAATTGAAGCACAATATGCCCAGTTTGAAATGGGATTATATTTTCCTACCAGTTATGTTTACAATTTCAGTTGTCTTCTATTTCTTCTTCTGCCTCTTATCTCTCATAGAAGCCAACCCTCAGCCAACAAATGCCAAGCCATCCAATCTTGTGCCAACTCATGCAGCTTACGCCATATTATTCCCAAGTTATTAATCTGTTCCTAATTACTTTATCCCTAAGAAGAAAAAGACAGATTGATGACTTTCAGTACATTTTACACTGACATGGAATGACTGTAGCCGAGCAAACCGCCACACAGGTAGTAATTGTCTCAGACTCAATGAATATGCTTCAGAAAATAGCAACAGGCAGTATGCGCTCTGAATGGATAGAAAGCATTCGGAAATCGCACTTAACTTCCGTAACCTGGATCTACACACCGGGTCATGCGGGCGTAAAGGGAAATGAGCGAGCGGACCAACTGGCAAGCACAGCACTAATGATTGCGGGAAAAAGCATGGACAGAGCAGATATCGTTAACGCTGTACGTACTGGGCTAGTGGATAATATCGAATCCCTGACACTAACACGATTGCGTGACATGGGAGTTAAGCATGGTGAAGCACGTCTTTGCCGTCTGCGAGGCCGAGAAAGGAGACAATATAACCAGCTTCTCATGGGGACAATTAGTAGAAGTACTTTGGAGTGGCTGCTGCTTCGGAGGACTGCGCACGCATGGGTATGCCCAATGTGCAGTGACGTCGATTGTGATAACAAAACACAAAATAACATTTTGTAGGTGGTCGGCATTCCGAAACCCAAGTTCAAGGTGTCTCCTTCGTGCCAAAGAACTGCATGGCTGTTGGGTGAACAGTCGTTAACGAAGGCAGTCAGGTCGTTGTAGGGGCGACGCCTGCTGGTGGATGTAATGTCCTAAGTCCCTTTCCCAGCTAATAGTGAGGGTACTGCTGGGGTGACCATTTGTTAACCCCTCACATAATGCTTCAAGTCACAGTGGACACTAGGCACGACCACTTTTTTTTTATTTTTTAAGCCGTGGCAGTTCTGCCAGGTGGTGGCCGTTGCATTTTTGCTCCATTTGTAGACTGGAAGGATATAGTTTCGTCACCCAGCTTCTGAGTTGAGTGCGTGGTGTGACACTGTGAGATACGAGTGTTTTTTGTTGGCACAGGAGCGGAGCAACAATGGGGTGACCCGTTTGCTATGATGCTGAAACTCGGATTACCAGATTACCAGACTGTAGCCAGTGCTACCTACTAGGCAATAGATCATAAACTGTTCCTTCCTCACAATGTTTAATGGCAAAAGTGGAAATTGATGATGATGATGATCATCATGATGTCAAATCCACAACCATTATGATCTTATTGTCCTTCATAGTTAACAATTATGTGGAAGCAGCTGAGATGTGGTTTTAAAGATGAATGAAGAGATAACAAGAGTAATGAAGATGTCTTGAAAGAAATTAACTCACAAAGAGAACTTACCCACGTCAGAAGGAGACAATCTACATTCTCGCATTATGAGAAGATGGGCATCATGACAGTGAGAAAGCTCGAAAGAAAAAGAATAGAAGGTGACATGGAGGAAGGATGCTAAACAGTCTGACATCGTGGCTTGTTAGATCATGTGTTAGAAATGACTGAAAGTACACAAAACAGACAGCTGTGGAAGGACAAGACTATCTATGCCACATGGTATGAACTAACAGATGAAAAAAAAGGAGCCCTGAACATGTGGGAGAAAAGCAATGAAAAGGCAGACTGGTTGGATTCAAGCATGCAGGTAGATGTCAAATGGATAAATCTCTCACTGTGTAACAATCAGGGGTAATCTTCTGAGCAATTAAAGCATGAAACAAGACAACAATGCACACAATTAATGGATACAAAATAGTAACTGGAATTAGTGTTACATGCTGACTGTATGGGACTTTAGATATGTTTCAAACCACAGTGCAATTGTTGTCTGCCATGTGGTTAATACTCAGAGATTTTAATATGAGCTGAGGGAGATGGAGTACTTAAGAATGTTTTCTGAGTGCTGTGACATTATTTAAGTGAACCAATAACCAATTTATCAGACTTTTGTAAAAAACCACGTTGGGCTGATTTGACAATAACATCAACAACCAACTGTTCAGGAGAAATGGCAAACTACTAAATGTAAAACTGCCTAGCAAAATCAGAAACAGCAAAAAATGTTTAAAACAATTTAAAAAAAAAAAAAAAAATCAGACAATACTGGGTTGGTTCTGCATTGTCCTGTAAAGGATTTGTAACTAATTTTTTTTTTAATGCAAAATATAACCATCAGGAATGTAAGGTAATAACTGTGTGCAGTATTTAAAACCTTCCAAAAGATGCTAATTTTAATTTTTTTTTTTTAAAGTAACTGGACGTGTGAGTCTGTTAAAGAGTTCACAGTAGTTAATGAATTAATAACCATCACATGTAATGGAAAAAAGTACTTAAAACCCTTTGAAAACCTAAAAAAAAAATATGTAAATGACAAAAACTCAGCAAGTTCTGGTAAATGATAGCCATTCATTAAACAAACTATCACAACAGGACGAGGCTAAAAGTGATACAGTTTTGAAAAACAGTTGTATATAGGAGTATATAACTTTACTTACCAAATATAAGTACCAGACCATGTGATGTCCCTATGGCAATTAATGATGAAACAGCCTAAGCAAACAATAACAAATAAATACATCAATATCAATTTATATTTACATACATAATCTAACTTTGCAGACTATTCTAAAAAGAGAAAAGGATGAACCAGTGTTAACTAATAACAACAGGGATATATTCTGTTATAACTAAACGAAAATGATTAGCAATTTAAAAAAAAGGACCTTTTTCCACGGCTTGAGGTGCATTGGGCATACAGGGCTAGACCTGCATTTTATAGACCAATCAGCCCTCATTGGGTGATGTCAACATCACGCCGGCCACCTTTACTTCCCAGGACTTTACCTGATATCTATTTAAGGCTGGGTCAACCTAGGAACCAAGATCCTTTTTTTTAAGGTCTGGCTAGCTCAGGATCTGAACTTATAACAATCAGAGCAGCAGGCAAACGTCTTGCCGCCACACCACCGCGCCTCCAGACAAACAAATAAGTAAATGCTAAAATTAGATAATTCTTAGTACATCTTCAGACATCAAATATTCTCTGGCTAAAAGTTTTGTTGGTAAATATATCAATGATGAAATAATTGGCTGAAAACAGAGAGAACCATCCATGTGCAGCATAAGGTGGAGGAATGAGGAAAACATATTATTATCAAAAGTATATGTATGTGTGTGTGTGTAAGGTGTCAGTATGCACATGCACGAGAGAGAGAGGGGGAGGGAGGGAGGTAGGGAGGGAGAGAGAGAGAGAGAGAGAGAGAAAGAGAAAAAAAGAGAGAGAGAGAGAGAAAAAAGAGAGAGAGAGAGAGAGAGAAAAAGAGAGAGAGAGAGAAAGAGAAAGAGAGAGAGAGAGAGAGAGAAATAAAGAGAAAGAGAGTGAAAGAGAAAAAAAGAGAGAGAGAGAGAGAGACAGAGAGAAAGAGAGAGAGAGAGAGAACGAATGATTGAACGAACTTTATTTTCAAAGGGTCACAAATTGGGCACGCAGGCCCGTCTTACATTCGGCCCTTCCAGTCAACCATCTTTCGCACAGCAGTTGTATTTTACTAATGTTATGATCATATGATGTTATGCATATTATGAATATTATAAAAGAACACAAAAGCATGAGTTGTAAAGTGCATGCAAAAACCCGCGCGTGCATACATACACCTGCATACACACGCTCACCCACTCACTTACACACACAAACATGCATGCATACATTACATACATACATACACAGATACATATAAACAAACATGAATACACGCATACACACAGGCATACGTACACACAAACATACAGGCATACACACATACAGTCATAAATCCAGTCATGCATGGAGACACACACATGCACACACGGACACTCCCACAGAGACACAAACACTCAGAGAGAGAGAGAAAGAGAGAGAGAGAGAGAAAAAAAAGAGAGAGTGAGAGAGAAAAAAAGAGAGAGACAGAGAGAGAGAGAGAGATTATATTTACAGGTAAATGTCACAAACAAGCAACACAAGGAAAGGCTATGGGGATGAGTAAAGTATGTTTATCTAAAAGAAACACATGATGAGAGATAATACAACTCACAATCCCAGTGGGCATCCCTGCATCCACTCGGTCCTGCAAAGAATAGTTTCAAAGAATCAAACACAGGAGATACAATAGTAAGTAAAGTAAGAGAAGGACGCTTTGCCACGCTTTTAGGCGTTTAAGGCATATAGGGCTAGACCTCTGTTTTATAGACCAATCGGCACAAGATGGGCGATGTGGTCAGCATCACGCCGGCCACCTTTACTTCCCGGGACTGCACCTGGTACTCACTCAAGGCTAGGTCGAACTAGGAGCAAAGGTCATTTAAAAAAAAAAAGTTAGGCTCTGCCAAGGGGGCGAACCAACGACCATCCGATCCGCAGGTGAGCAACCCGGTGACTCCCGATACTTTAGTAGACCATAATAAATAAAATATAAATGTTAATGTTTAGAATGTTTAGATGCAGGAGCTGAAGTTTAGTTTCAACTGTAAAGAATCATTTTCAAGTACTTTATTCTTAGTTGTTCACAATAATCACAGAGGGTTGGAAGAAATGGATCTTCTACCCAAAACCAAGGAAAAACATAAAACCTCTGATTTCTTTGTGTGCATCTGCATAAGTGTAAAAAATATTCCTACTAGACACAATGTAAATAGTATGTGATATGTTCTGGTCAGAGGTGGATGTCGCACTTGCGAGGAAAAAAACAAACAAAAGTATGAGAGCTACAGGGTGTCCCGCTGTAAGTTTCAATACATAAGGAAATAAAAAAGACACATCAGCAACATCATTAAAAACATAACACCAGCTGGGCTTATAAAGATTCTTCAGCTGTTGAAAACATGCATCAAAATATGCTTTCACAACAATGGTTAGTTAGTCGACAGATTATCCTCATTGCACATCGAACCACTCAGTCCATAAGTGCTCGGATCCCCCTCCTCAGTAAATCCCGCAGCGTGTAGTGGCTGACGACACCAGTTCTGTGTTTGTTTATTACTCTTTTTTGGCTACCCACACACTGTTCTTGTTTAATGACACCCTGTTTAACTTGCTGTTCTTGCAGTGTGACTTGGTTGCAGATTCACAGTTCTCACCTGGTTCATGCAAACATCTTAAATCTTGTAGAGCATTCCGTATATTAGCCTAGTCTATGGTTTGTCTGGCTTTCACAGTAGCCTTACCTGCAAGTCTATCAGCTTGCTCTTTTCCTTGTACACCTGCATATCCTGGCATGAAAAAGAAACTGATCCTTTTAAGCCGTGAACGCTACAGAGCCACCAACCATTGCCTTCGGACCCAGCCCTTCTCTATCTTCTAGAGCATATTCATTGAGTCACTGAGAAAGCGTGCCCCAGTGAAAGTCTGTGTCTCTAGCCATATTACTGCTTTAGTCACAGCCATGACACAACAATGGTAGTCATGTAGAGCATATTCATTCATTCAGTAGCATGTCCCTCGCGGAACCTCGCTGCCATAACAACCCTCCGGAAAACCTTCCTATCCTGAGCAAGATGTCCTGCGTCTGATACACCCATCTGGAGATCATCTGCCACATCCTGCACCCATCTTCTCCTTGGCCTTCCTCTTCCTCTCTTCCCAGGCATATACCCCTCCATTATTGTTCTCTCTAGACTTCCATGACGTTTCAAGTGACCAAAATATTTCAATTTTCTTTGTTTTATTGTCTTTACTAGCCAACCCTCTTCAATATTCAGCTCTTGAAGTATGGATGCATTTGTTCTTTTCTTTATCCAAGATATTCTTAGAACCTGTCTGTAACATTTATATTCAAATGCATAATAGAGCATATAATACAATAAACATATTTTGATGCGTGGCATTGCAATGACTCTCTTCTTCGTCTTTCTGGCTCTAGTCACTGCAGATTCCTATTTCACACACCGACATCAACATGACGAGCAGAAAATGGACGACTGGAAACAACACAAGACTATTTCTGCATTTTATTCTTCCACTCGTCTTTCCTCAACCGGAACATGAAAATAGAATAATGTCCAGGGCATACATTGTAACTCAATACAATCATACTGATCACGTTACCTTTTAACCGAAATTACAATCGTTTTAACACAAGCACAATGAAACAAAAAAACTGCTGTTCTGATGGTGACTAACGCAGCTGGCAGACATCTTGCCGTCTGTCCTTGCTGTTGGCCAGGTTGGGCGTAGAAGCTACTTTCACACTGAGACACATTTTGGATCCACACACACTCCACCGTTGTTCACGCACTCCGTTCCTTGGCTCAAACAAGACTGCCGGCCAGCCCTTTCTAAGGCATTATATAACCTTCTAATGCCTTCCGTGTGATTACAACTTCTCCATGTTCTTAGATTTACACGGATTCCATTTGGCCAGCATTTTCTCTGTGATCCGAGTGAGTTTCATTTGGCCAGCAATTCTGCGTGATTCACATGAAGTTCATTTATTTCAGCATTTCTCTGTAATTCTCGTGCTGTCCTAGTTACACTCAAATATTCCATTCACATTTATTAGCTGATTTCATTCTGTCTGGGACATAATTTATCTAAAAAAAAATAGGTTCACTACAGGCATCCACTGCTGAAGAACAGGTAAAAGCACATCTGGTGTTATGCTTGTAATGGCTTTGGTGATGTGTTTAGTTTTCCGATGTGTGGACACTTATGAGACGCCCTGTAGATCGGATAAGTGAAGTTGCTTTCTTTGCATCAAAGATTTACTGTACTGGATCTCCAACTTTTGACAGATAACAGAGTTCAGCATTATCTTTCCTGTCTATAGCTTCACTCTTCCAGTACAAAGTAGACATTAATTTAACTTTTTACTAAGTGTAATTATATTAAGAAATGTTTCAGGTTGAGGAATTGTACAATAACAATGGGACAGAAGCGGTTGAAGTAAAAATTGATGCAGAGCAGGTTAGTGTAACAGTCTAATGTCTTCCGGTCTAAAATGGAGGATTAGGCATGGCAGAATGTTTAAGCTTTAAGCTATTTTTGCATGACTGCAGTAACCTTCATTGTTTTTTTTTTAATCATTATCATTTTTCAACACTGAAGAGCACTTAGAAACTTACAGCAGCGGACTGGAGCTGAGCTGAGATACTCTTTAACTTGCTGGGTCTCAGTACAGATCCATGAACTGTTGGGATGGGCTTCTTGCTCCTGAAATGATAAGCTCTAGCGATAACATTTCTGTCATTTGTATTTAAAACTGATAACATTGTCCTCAAGGTTACCCTAAAGAGTAGGGAGAAATAGAGACAAATGGGTGGGGGTGGAGGGGGGGGGGTGAACCACAAGATAGAGAGAGAGAGAGAGAGAGAGAGAGAGAGAGAGAGAGAGAGAGAGAGAGAGAGAGAGAGAGAGAGAGAGAGAGAGAGAGAGAGAGAGAGAGAGAGAGAGAGAGAGAAAGAGAGGCTCATTGACAGACAGGTTGGCACAAAGGCACAAAAAGAATTAAATGAAGATGTACTGAAGGAAATAAACTATAAATAAATCTAATTAATCATATCAAAAAGAGACATTTACATTATTCAGATGTAACACAGCAAAAAAAAAAAAAAAAAAGTAAATTAAAATACATTAAGAAAATAGTTAAGGCAGTGGAAGAGAGACAGATACTAGAGAACTGAAACAGCAATGAAGGTCAAGTGTATTGGAAAAGCATTAGCAGCACATTAGAGATGAGGTTGTTTAAAACCATAACAACATATACCACATGCAGGAATTATAAGAAAAAGAAGCTGCAGTTATGCAAAACAGAAAAATTATAGAATGCACCACTACAGTCTGGGGTATAAAATGAAAGACTTCACACGACATTCATTATTTTCCACCTGCACACATTGGACATTGCAGACTCAACAAACACTCAAATAAAACAAGACTTTGTGCTGAACTGACCCGAGAACATGTCTCGCAAAACTGTCCTCTCCTGGAGCGGCTGTGAAACAACATGTTACCTTACCCAGGTCTGACAACAAACCTTTGTGGAACCTAAGAGACCTGAAGATGACATGCTAGTTTACAACCCACACTGCATTAAGCACAAAACTAGAGTTAACTGAAGAAGTATTACTTTCACAAGATCATCACTGGAATGTTTGGCAGTATACCCAGCATCAAGCGGAGCTGATGTTCAGAACACAATGATCTCCAAGTGGTTCTAAGACTTTTAGAATTTATTATCACATATATCACACCCTTGCTATAAACCACAACACACCAATTGCCCTTTCAAGAATATATTGATATATACACCTCATAAAACAAAAACATGTTGCTAGAATTCTTCTGATTCTGTTATAAAACATAAGAAGTACGCTTACAAATAAAATATAAATATTTTTATTTACTGTCTGCATTTACTACTTTTTAAGACAGTACAGGAATGTTTTGAGCCTAAGGACTTAGGATCACATATCTAGTGCAGTCGCTGTGCAGGTTAGGTCTTTTAATTTTGCTCCAGGCTAATACATCTCCGTCACTTTACCAAATATTTGAACCCAGGCTTCCACAATGGGAGCTAAGCATTAGGAAACATTGCTAATCATAAAGAACAGCCAGTGACAGAAGTTGTTTTGCTAGGGACAAAAAAAGTTAGCCATTCTGTTCTAACAGTGAAATAAGCAGCAGACACACTCACCTGACTTTGCGTCTGGAATCGTGGCTGTCCTGGCTGGACAGGGAGGAAGTTTCTCCTGATTCACCAGTGTGTAGAAGATGTAGCCCAGTTCTTGGGCTTGCTGCTGGCACTGAAGTTTCCTCATCTTCTAGAATGGATGCACTGTCATCGACCTGAAGATGTTGATGGGTAATCATTATGGGGGCTGTGGTAGCATATTAACTTCTCTTAGTCGGTTTGTTAGTTGGGTTATCATCACTGCACTCTGGACATGCCCATAGGTGCTCAGATCCTCCCATCAGTACAAACCCCAGCGTCCGGTGGCTAATAGTACCAGTTCAATATTGATTAACAAGTCCTGTGATGTGCCAGGGGTGTGTCTCGTTTTTTTGCCGATCTTAACTCTCAATCTATCATTCTGGCGAGTGATGTGGATTCACTGCCCGCAAAGTCCTATCTCTCAGAGGGTATAATAATATAAGTAACATCTCTGATACCTCCTAATGATGTATTTTGGAGTCAAAGGGATGGATGAACGAATGAAAGAACAAACTTTATTTTCAAAGTTTCATCAAAGGGATGGATGAACGAATGAAGGAACAAACTTTATTTTCAAAGTTTCATCAAAGGGATGGATGAACGAATGAAGGAACAAACTTTATTTTCAAAGTTTCATCAAAGGGATAGATGAACGAATGAAGGAACACACTTTATTTTCAAAGTTTCATCAAAGGGATGGATGAACGAATGAAGGAACACACTTTATTTTCAAAGTTTCATCAAAGGGATGGATGAACGAATGAAGAAACAAACTTTATTTTCAAAGTTTTATCAAAGGGATGGATGAACGAATGAAGGAACAAACTTTATTTTCAAAGTTTCATCAAAGGGATGGACGAACAAAAGAAGGAACAAACTTTATTTTCAAAGTTTCATCAAAGGGATGGACGAACAAAAGAAGGAACAAACTTTATTTTCAAAGGGTCATCAAAGGGATGGATTAACGAATGAAGGAACAAACTTTATTTTCAAAAGGTCATAAATTGGGTTTTACATTCGGCCCTTCCAAACACTCATCTTTCACACATCAATTGTATTTTATCAATAAAACATGTCTGTGCAGATAACAATACAATAATATGAATAGCAAAGAAAAACACGAAAGCATGGAAGGTAAATGCATGCGCACATGCACACACTAACTTACTCACTCATGCATTCATCACTTACTCCTCACTCACTCACACCCACATACATACATGCATGTATGCACATACACACATGCACACATACACACATTTACAGCTCGGCTGTTGACTCTTTCAGTCCCAAACAGTTGTTACTTTTACCTTTTCTACACTTTCATCTGAAGTCGCTAAACAGAGACAAAGTGGGACAGAAACAGTGAAACTAATCATTCATACACAAGAGGTTAATATAACATGTGGTAAAAGACAGAAGAGGCGTCACATTATCTTTTGTAATGGCTAAGAAAAATATGGTGCATTGTTTGGGTACCGAAAGAGCTAATGGTTCAAACCATTAGGCAGGCAATTATAAAAGTGACCTGGCCTGCAGACTGTAGTAAATACTAGCAGTAGTATTAGTAGCAGTAGTAGTAGTAATACTAAAAGGGGGTGCTAAAATGCTACATGGAACCTGTTCTGCTGTATGGCAGCAAATCTTGGAATGTCAGTGAACAAATTAGGAAGAATCTTGAAGCAAAAGAGATGTAGTTTCTGAGACAAACGTTACTAATACCTTGGACGGCCAGAGTAACTAACAACGACTGCTTGAAAGAAGCCAATGAAAGTAGATCTCTATAAACAACAATAAGAAACAGACACACACTGTTCTTTGGTTCTTTGGCCACATAATGAGAAGAGAGACACTGCAGAACATCGTGACAACTGGAAAGATCAGTGGAAATAGGTGTAGAGGCAGACCAGAGAGATGATGCTGGATGGGCTGAAACAATGGCATGGAGGGATATCATCAAGAGAGCTGTTCCAGAAAATCAGGGATCGTGATCTACGGAGACGCACGAGTGCCTATGCCAGCTGGCAGGGCACATGATGATGATGATGATGATGACTAATACTAGTAAATACCAGTAGTAGTGTTTACTCTGCTTTTCACACTAGTGGTGCATTTGGCATATAATGCTACTCATATTTTGGCATATAAATCAACTCATATGTTGGCATATAATGCTACTCATATGTTGGCATATAATGCTACTCATATGTTGGCATATAATGCTACTCATATGTTGGCATATAATGCTACCCATATGTTGGCATATAATGCTACTCATTTGTTGGCATATAATGCTACTCATATGTTGGCATATAATGCTACCCATATGTTGGCATATAATGCTACTCATATGATGGCATATAATGCTACCCATATGTTGGCATATAATGCTACTCATATGTTGGCATATAATGCTACTCATATGTTGGCATATAATGCTACTCATATGTTGGCATATAATGCTACTCATATGTTGGCATATAATTCTACTCATATGTTGGCATATAATGCTACTCATATGTTGGCATATAATGCTACTCATATGTTGGCATATAATGCTACTCATTTGTTGGCATATAATGCTACTCATATGTTGGCATATAATGCTACTCATTTGTTGGCATATAATGCTACTCATTTGTTGGCATATAATGCTACTTATATGTTGGCATATAATGCTACTCATTTGTTGGCATATAATGCTACTCATTTGTTGGCATATAATGCTACTTATATGTTGGCATATAATGCTACTCATTTGTTGACATATAATGCTACTCATATGTTGGCATATAATGCTACTCATTTGTTGACATATAATGCTACTCATATGTTGGCATATAATGCTACTCATTTGTTGACATATAATGCTACTCATATGTTGGCATATAATGCTACTCATATGTTGGCATATAATGCTACTCATTTGTTGGCATATAATGCTACTCATATGTTGGCATATAATGCTACTCATTTGTTGGCATATAATGCTACTCATATGTTGGCATATAATGCTACTCATATGTTGGCATATAATGCTACTCATTTGTTGGCATATAATGCTACTCATATGTTGGCATATAATGCTACTCATATGTTGGCATATAATGCTACTCATTTGTTGGCATATAATGCTACTCATATGTTGGCATATAATGCTACTCATATGTTGGCATATAATGCTACTCATATGTTGGCATATAATGCTACTCATATGTTGGCATATAATGCTACTCATATGTTGGCATATAATGCTACTCATATGTTGGCATATAATGCTACTCATATGTTGGCATATAATGCTACTCATTTGTTGGCATATAATGCTACTCATATGTTGGCATATAATGCTACTAATTTGTTGGCATATAATGCTACTCATTTGTTGGCATATAATGCTACTTATATGTTGGCATATAATGCTACTCATTTGTTGGCATATAATGCTACTCATTTGTTGGCATATAATGCTACTTATATGTTGGCATATAATGCTACTCATTTGTTGACATATAATGCTACTCATATGTTGGCATATAATGCTACTCATTTGTTGACATATAATGCTACTCATATGTTGGCATATAATGCTACTCATTTGTTGACATATAATGCTACTCATATGTTGGCATATAATGCTACTCATATGTTGGCATATAATGCTACTCATTTGTTGGCATATAATGCTACTCATATGTTGGCATATAATGCTACTCATTTGTTGGCACATAATGCTACTCATATGTTGGCATATAATGCTACTCATATGTTGGCATATAATGCTACTCATTTGTTGGCATATAATGCTACTCATATGTTGGCATATAATGCTACTCATATGTTGGCATATAATGCTACTCATATGTTGGCATATAATGCTACTCATATGTTGGCATATAATGCTACTCATATGTTGGCATATAATGCTACTCATATGTTGGCATATAATGCTACTCATATGTTGGCATATAATGCTACTCATATGTTGGCATATAATGCTACTCATATGTTGGCATATAATGCTACTCATTTGTTGGCATATAATGCTACTCATATGTTGGCATATAATGCTACTCATATGTTGGCATATAATGCTACTCATATGTTGGCATATAATGCTACTCATATGTTGGCATATAATGCTACTCATATTTTTAACAGACCAATCAGCACTTGATGATTGATGTGGTCAACATCACACCACACATCTTTACAGGACTTTACCTGCTACCCACCTCAGACTGGGCCAATCTGGGAGCTAGGTTCATTTAAAAAAAACAATCAGACCCAATGCGAAATCAAACCAAAGACCTTTGGGCCAGAAGGCAAACATGCATTCAGACTGACCCAGCCTAAAACAGGTATGGGCATGTATGGAAGAAAAGGCAATTTTTCACTAGGGTATGTCATGGATATGAAAGTTGTTTGGTAAGATACGGATCACATCCCACACAAAGAGCTAACTGATAAAAATAAAAATTCAGGACTATCAGAATATGCATACTTTACTTAACTCTTTGAGTCCCAGGGGGTTTAACATCAGAGGCCCAAGGGGTAGTCAAAAAGATGTAAAATCGGCGCATCTTGCGTTTATTGGGCCGCTAGGTAGGAACCTATGAAGCGTTCCTTGAGACTCAAAGAGTTAAATGAGCGGGAAAATGATCTTAAACTTTAATTTTGCTAAATTAAAGTGAAAGTAAAGGATCTTTTTGGGGGTTCAGATCCTGCGGAGCTGGAATTTTGTTCTCTCCAAAAAATGACCTTGGCTCCCAGGTTGACCCTGCCTTAAATGGGTACAAGGTAAAGTCCTGGGACGTAAAGGTGGCTAACAACACATCACCCACCAATCGCCGACTGGGCTATAAAAATATAAGTCTAACCCTATTAGTCTATATGTGTGGAAAAGGGTACATTTTTTTTAAAGGATCTTTGTTGCGCAAAGGCCCACCAGGCTCATGATAGTAGACTTAGATTATTTGTTTTTTAAAACAAACCAGCACAGTATGGGTGATGTGGTGAACAACACAGGTTTTTACTAAATTATAAGTCATTTTCTGGAACTTGTTGCTTGATTGCGTGTGAGTTTTCTTGAAGACTTTTTAAAAAAAACAGCTTTAGCTCTTCGATTGTACTTATTACAACAAACCAACATCTTTCTTACGCTGACAGTTGGTTGATAAGAGTGTACAATTTTATTTACATTTACACTTACACTTTTTTTGTTTTTAACTCTTAAAATGTGGGTGTCTCTGTGGCAAAGTGGTCAAGCTATTTGCCTCGTGCTCTATAAGTCATGGGTTCATTTCACAGCTGCTTCTTCTGATTCATGAGTGTAACAATTTTGATAAAGATCCCTGGGGATAATTGCCGAAATAATGAGTTTGTGCTTTGTGCGACGCTATCGGCATAAGGCTAGTCATTCTGCACAGAGAGAATAAGCTGTAATGGATCAAATTCAGTTCAATGAAGTTTATTGTCTGGATTTGAATTCTTCAAGTGTGCTTTAATATTTCACAAATTGTTCATTTCAAATTTGTGTAAAAATATCTCATTTATGCTTCATTCATGGAATATGTTTTTAAGAGAAATCAAGACTATTGACTTTTACCTCATTCAGGATGCTCTCCAAGGTTGGAACGTTGTCAACTTTTGGAATGTCAAATTCAGAGTCATCAAGCTGGTGTTGAAAAGTCAAATAAAACAGTAAATTCAAGGCAAATTCAACCATATACAGCGATAAATACATGACTTTTGGCTTGTTCCAGAACTCGAGTTTTGAGTGTACATTCATTTTACAGACTTGGCTTATTTGTATGAAGACTGTTGATTCCTCACCTCTGAGGTAAATGCACTCCAACTTCGAATGAAACACTCTACTTTGTTGACGTTTACAACATGCATTTTAGAGGATGGTAAGACCGGGTTTCCCAGCTTTCTGATGTTTTTACGACCAAAAAGCATCTAGAACTGGCACTAACCCCAACACACCTTCGTCCCACAAGAGAGTGCAGCCAAGGTCACATGACTGCATGCAGCCTATCTACCACCCCCTGAAATATTTGTCCCGTGACCTGTGGATTTCCCCTGTTTGGGGTAGGATATTAATAAAGTACCAAACTTTGTCTCCTTTTCAATCAGATAACTCATTACAATCATTAACTCTGATGGTTATGGCCTCAGAAAATGGTACAGCAGGCAGTGACTAGGGTATCTGGCTGACACTTAACACTACGGAAAAGGCAAGATGAACTTATAAATACTGGTGGTACTATCCTAAATGGAACTCTGCACTGTTTGCTGAAGATGGGGACAGAGTGGTTATGAGAGTGTTGCAAGTTCTACAGTCACTTCTAAACTCTACTAAATTTGGCATATTATGAAACTTTTACTTATTCCAAATTTTATGCAACTAATTTCTCTGTTATGTTTACTTCCTGAAACATAGATTGTTGGAGTAGAGTGGCTAGCGCACTTGGTCATGTGTTTAAATCCCGATGGCGATCCAACATAGCATCCATCTGGGACTGACATGTCACACTTCTGAGATTCACAACACATCCACTCCTCCAAGAGTACCACTGGTGCTCTTATGTTAAACCTTCTAGAGCCAAAAGAAAATACTGCCTATCCCAACATAGATGTAAACATCAGGATCCTCATGGCATATTTAAATTACAAATTACCCCACCACCCCCTATGCCTTCGATCTTCTCTATGTGTCCAGAGGTGGGTGTATAGTGAGAGACCCATATACTCTGCTGGATTTGGTATATTACTGTATTAACTCTTTGAGTCTCAAGGAACGCATAATACGTTCATAGGTTCCTACCTAGAAGCCCAATGAACGCATGATGCGCCAATTTTGTTACTTTACTTACTACCCCCTCGGCCTGTGATGCTTAACCCCCTGGGACTCAAAGAGTTAATAATTTGCTTTCTTCTTGTCTTACTGTTCACCGGCTGTAAACTTTGGCAGAAAGTTCTGGTTGTTCGTCCACCTCTGGACTTTAGACTTGTTCCAGAACCTGTGTTGCGTGCACATCCATTTTACAGATTTGGCTTATTGGTATGCCGACTGTTGGTTCCTTGCCTCTCAGGCGGATGCATCCGGACTTTGAAGAATGGTGAATTAAGAATCAACATCCTAGCACTCAGGACACTCCCATAAGCGCTCAGTCCACATCTTCAGCAGCAAACAAAAAGTTTAATTCCGATGGCACCAGTAACGCCCTGTCTGATTGTATATCCGTCTCGCCTTTCCCTTGAGTGTTCCCGAATTTGAAGGAAACCCCCAATTACACAAAATGCTCAAAAGTAAGGCCAGACGGATATACATCCAGACTAATATTCAGTAACTTACTGGTAATGTCAATGTTGGAACTCTGCGTTTGCTGCTGAAGATGGGTACCAAGCACTTATGGGAAGACACCAAGTGCAGTCAGTATCATTCTTAATTCAACATTAATTGAGAAACAGCTGATTATCATAAAACCGAAATAATTTAACAAACTAAAAATTTCGCTGGACGTCATAAGTATGTGCAAATTTAGTCACCGATTAGCAAAATACCTCATCAATATCAAACGACAGCGCACTGAGCTTGTCCCCTGAAGACCCACTCTGTGCATCCGCTCCGCCTTCCTCCGCCATGTTTGTTGTTGACAAGAGCGGGTAACTCTTTTTTTTTTGCTAAAATGTATAGTCCGCTGGCATTGTTGTTTTGGCTCCCAAACTCTTTTTGTTAATGTGCTTGCTCATTGTTGCTGTTCTTTTGTGCTGGCCTGTTATTAACATCTTCTTGTGTTTATTTCTTGGTTTCTTGGTCCAGTGATGCTCAGATACTAGGTTGCCATTGTAAAACAGGCATTGTGTCCTCCCCATCCCGACCCTGTATTCTCCCGTTTGGGACTACAACGTGAACGCGTTCCGCCCCATCGGACCCGCCAACATGACAAAAACATTGGAGAAGTAAAAAACATTTTTTTAAAAAGGAAAAAAAAGGGGGGGGGGGGGAGGGTGCCTAGCCTCATCTTAAAACTTGTTATGGTTTTTTTTTTCCTTTAGGAAGTTATAAAAATAAACCAGATGTCATCAGTTCTAATCTCATATATTGTTTCTGGAGCAGATTTTTGTGAACTCTTAAATCCACTTAAATTCACTAACCACCTGTGAAATGAGATGTTTGAGAATGGCTGCGAATAAAACCAGAAGAGATCAAGTGAGAAACGATGTGATTACAAGAACTATTGGAACCATACCCATCGCTAAATTTATTGAGAAGCAAAGAATGAAATGGTTTGGTCACCTAATTAGAATGGAACCAACGATGCCAGCATCAAGAGCATACAACATGAAAATCGAAACACCAAGAGGCAGGGGAAGACCAAGAAGAAGATGGATTGAAGGAGTCACGGACAACTTGAGACTTCATAACATCACGGCATATGAAGCAACTGAGCGCGACCTGGCTCGGTTGCCGATCATCGGATAGACTGCGACGCCTAGCGGCACAAGCAGATTTTGACAAAAGAAGAAAGAAGAAGTCATCAGTTCGATATACTTTGCTTTAGGTGTATAATCCGACTGTATTTCTGATAGTTCCATTAAGACGCGTTCTTCTGCCTTCCTTTGCAGCACGAAAGGAGTTTGGTACTGAGAATACTAGCTAGTGGTGTTCAAAAGATGAGAAATCACGAAATCTTTCCGGAAAGTATTTTGACAATTGCATGTAACTGTCATACCTAGCAATGCTAAGTAAGGATTCAGTACTGGCAGTATTTTTCAGCTCTTTGCACATATGAAAATGAGCTAGAGAAACCATACGTCCGGTTTTCACTTGGATAGTCACGATTTTAAGTGTGTCCTGTCCGTCCCGATGGTACCCTCACAGGAGTCAATTCAATCAGTTCTTTACAAATATTAAATTCACTACCATAAGCCCCAAAGAAAACAGCAACCGGTGCTATTCTAATGATGTCAACGTTCTGGTCAATAGCAATAGAAAAATTATTACAACTCACAAAGTCGGGCCCAGAACTTGCCATGCATGGCTCGTAAGGTCTAAGGACCTCTCTGATGTTGCGGACGTGTTATGATATGACTTGATTTGCCGTCTGCTCTGGGTTTATAATGTTTGTTGTCCCAGTGTGGGCTCTGGGGCCCTGTTATAGGGTAAACAAGAATAAACCCACTGCCTACCCAAAAGCATGTCGTAAAAGTCGACTAAATGGGAGCTTCCTTCAAAGTCGAAATGCATCTGCCTGAGAGGCAAGGAACCAGCAGTCTGCATACAAATGAGTCAGATCTGTAAAACGGATGCACACGCAACACTCGGGTTCTGGAACAGGACTGCATTCCAGAAGTGGACGAACAACCAGAACTTGCCACCGGAGTTTACAGCTGGTGAACACGAAGAAGAAGAAGAAGAATATTTGTTGGAGTTTATGTTGTCGTGAGTCGTTTTCACGTACATACGTACATACATACATACATACATACATACATACATACATACATACATACATACATACATACATACATACATACATACATACATACATACATACATACATACATACATACATACATACATACATACATACATACATACATACATACATACATACATATATACACACACACACACACACACACATACATACATACATACATACATACATACATACATACATACATACATACATACATACATACATACATACATACATACATACATACATACATACATACATACATACATACATACATACATACATACATACATACATACATACATACATACATACATACATACATACATACATACATACATACATACATACATACATACATACATACATACATACATACATACATACATACATACATACATACATTTATACATACATACATACATACATACATACATACATACATACATACACACATACAGACAGACATACAGACACACACACACACACGCATACATACATACA